>JAGVSQ010000036.1:0-64746 GCA_022683975.1 Rhyacophila evoluta
CAATTAAATGTTTTTTATTGAAAATATACTTTTTACGTAAAAATGTCTCGAGTGGCAAAGGTTAAATGTATTTGGATGCAAAACAACAATACTCATGAAAAATGCTTCCCATTTACTACCCAATAACTTTACATCGTGGAAATCCATTTACTCCATCTTGCAATCAATTTAGCTTATGTGATTGCCTAGATGAAAAAATAGTAAATATGATAAAAAATCTCATGAATGGTTCTGTCAACAATTATTCTACACATATGACGAATACTCAAATCAATGTGTTACCACCAAAGACGAAAATGATGTTCAAACAGTGTAGCATCATTGAAAAATATTATGGCTTCAGTATTCATCATCTCTTATATTATTTTTAATGGACAGAACAAAATT
Source organism: Rhyacophila evoluta (assembly GCA_022683975.1). NCBI lineage: Eukaryota > Metazoa > Arthropoda > Insecta > Trichoptera > Rhyacophilidae > Rhyacophila > Rhyacophila evoluta. The sequence continues at coordinate 388 of JAGVSQ010000036.1, forward strand.
TATCTATATTTCATTAAAAAATGTTGAATAAACATGTGCTTGTTTCTTGCCATCATTTTTTAAGAATGAATTGCTTAATTCCACAGTTTAAAACTGGCTCCATATCAATTAGTCGGATTGAATTGGCTGACAGTGATGCACTATCAAAAGGTGAACGGTATCCTGGCTGACGAAATGGGTCTCGGCAAAACAGTGCAGGTCATTGCATTCTTGGCATACCTTAAGGAGACTAAGCAAGCTGCCGGAACACATTTGATTGTTGTGCCCGCCTCTACATTAGGTAAAGAAATATTGCATGTCGATTTGAAAACTATGTGAACTTTTTTCCCCTTTTTTTACAATCCATCACCTAATTGATCAGGCCCCTGGAATCTCAATTTACATTGTTACAATACCTATTTTAAATTGAAAATTGACTTGTAATCATACGTTTGATAATTCATATTCTTCTAACAGAAAATTGGAATCAAGAATTTAAGAGATGGTGTCCATCCATCAGAGTTGGGATGTATTACGGAAACCAAGAAGAAAGGAGATCACTCAGGATTGAATGGGCTAGAGGAGGCCTTAGTGAAATTGATGTTATCTTAACTACGTAAGAAAATTTTACTGTCATAAAAATGTTTTATTATGTGCCCAGAAGTTTTGTAAACTCACAGTGTATGCTATTTTCAATATGCATTGATTTTTGTGTAATTTGTTATCATTTCTAGATTTCTAGCAAACAGTCGTTCAACAATTAAAAAATAGATATACATTTTAAATATTTACTAAAAGACTAAGACTGCCAAGATAAGAAAGGCTACACATTGTGAAGATTAAAATGCTTTATTTTCTGAGCAGACATCTTCGCATTGTGGAGATCCTTATTCACATTATGCAGACACGGTAAAAAGTAAAAAGAATGTAATGCTCACCTGCTTCAGTGCAGCATTTATCCTTATTTGTGGTATTGTGGATGTACTGATTCTGTTATTTTATTAAGTAAAATAGTTAATCAATTACCATTGGTTTTTTTTTTAATTTTCTTAGTATAATTTATTTTTTATTTTTTTATTTTAGGTATAATTTAGTAAGCAGTAGTCCTGAAGAACGGAAAATGTTTAGGGTTACCCAAATGCACTATGTGGTATTTGACGAAGCACATATGCTTAAAAATATGGCTACACAGAGATATGAGAACCTTATTAGAATAAAGGTGAGAAAATTTGGTACCATTTCACCATTAAATCTCAATTTGGCATCAGTTGAACAGCATAATGTTATTTTTTCTTTCTCGGTTTCTGAAAAGAACAATTAATTTTTTTTTTTTTGAAAATTATGTCAGAGAGTAGTCTTGACCATTGCAAGATTTAAAAGAATAAACGCCATATAATTTCAATGGGAGGTTTCGTATAGTTTTTAAATTTTTTCCCCTTTTTTTGTTTCTCGAAATTTACTGTTGAATTTCTTAATTTTTTTTATACCATGTTCGCTCCCAAAGTGAAGCAATGTGAAGACGTCTTGACAGATTATCTTTCACGAGAATTGTAGATCCAATCCATTTTTATATTTTTATAATATGACAGATGGGGAATCAAATTTGCATTCCTTGGATTGCCAGGCATGCACGCTATCAACTACTCTACCAGGCTCTCAATTTTACAATATCATTATTATTTAAATATGATCCAATTTCACCATTCATTTACTATACAATTGCCCTAGTTCCATAGAAACAAGTCTTTAATGACAGCGTCATGCACTCACTTCTCACCACTTACTCTTGTCAATAAATAATGAAAAATTTAGAACTGGATTATCTGCTGTCTATCTCCGCTAATCCAGCTAATTTCACATTCAGCACAACTCAAATAATGTTCATCAGCTGCTGAAGAAAGAAAAGTCACTCTTTATCTTCTATTTTTCATTCTATACTATACTAGTCGTAGACCTTTTTAGCTTATAATTTATTTTAAATTTTTCCATGGAACATTTTGAATTATCGCATAAAACATTGGGTGTGTTTGATTTAATTTTTTTTTATATTTCAGGCTTCTCATCGTATTCTACTGACTGGTACCCCGTTACAGAATAATCTTTTAGAGTTGATGTCTCTCTTGTGTTTTGTTATGCCACATCTTTTTGCTGACAATACTGACGATCTTAAAAGTTTATTTCAGAGAAATTCTGTAAGTACAAAATTTTTACAGTAGTAGTCATTAAGTGTTTATTCTATCCTTGAAAAAATTCAATAAAGATATATTATTCTGATAGTATTCTATAGATTCATATACTCTAAATGAGAAACAGAATGGTAGATAAAAGAATTTATTCTCAATTTAACGATAAATAACTTGTATAATAGACAGATATGTTATAGTCATTTTGGTCCCCATTAATTTTTTTGGGCAGTGTATGTGCTGTTTTCATAAATCACTTGAATTGTAATGATATTTGTGTGGAAAATGTACTGAATAAAATATTGTGCTTGAAGTTGAGTTGAGTTCATATTGAAGTCATAAACAACTATGTAATTCATATAAGCATACATTTAAAGGTAGTATTGAAACCGAAAAAGGATGGGAAATGAGTTTCCATCAATCGTTTGGCTGTTGTAAGACAAACACGCGACCTGTAGAAATCAATCATTAATCATGCTGTGTTTCACTAGAACTGTTGCAGCTATGTGGAAAGTCTTTTTGGTTTTACAAAAAAATATTTGCATCCATAATAAAATTTTTGTTCTTTAAATTATGAGGAATTCAGGGGGGATGTTCTTAAAAAAGGAAATTGTGTTATTTTGTTCAAACTTGATGTTTAAAATATCTTCCAGAAAACCACGACATCCCGTCAAAAAGCCGACACGAAAGACGCTGATGAGGTTCCGCCATTTGAGCAGACGCAGATCTCGCAAGCTAAACGGATTATGAAACCGTTCCTCTTGCGAAGGTTGAAACGAGATGTACTCAAAGACTTGCCCACAAAGACTGATCACAAAATTATTTGCCCCATGTCTTGCTCGCAGAACCAACAATATAAGGATTTGATTTATTCCTTCTCCTCCGATGGCATTGTGAGTTGTGAATATTTGTGGTCTTAAAATTTTCATATTTTACTTATTGTGTATTTGGTAGATTTATTTCATCACAAATATATCATATATATGATGCATTTTGAATCACCATATTTATTTTCAACCTGTTTTTACAAGTGATTTTTCTTTTTATTGAACCAGTTAACTTTCGTCTAACTTTTTATGACGCATTATGTGTTCTGCTATTAACATTAGCCGTATTGACAAATCATTTACAAACATATCAAATGGTTTGTACAATATATCTTGTTCATTAAATTAATTAAAGTTCATAAACTGAGAGTTATTTGAGTAGCTTTAATATAAACACTTCTTTTTCAGATTCATGCCAGCACTGAACAAAGTGGAATGTCAATGATGATGGACATGAGAAGATTAGCTAATCATCCGCTGCTCCAGAGATTCTACTACGACGAGGAGAAACTACGCAAGATATCCAAATGGCTTGCTGCTGATACCTTCTACAAAGAAAAGAATGAACAGTATGTCTATGAAGATTTGCTCTGTATGTCTGATTTTCAAATACATCAGATGACATTTCAATACAAGGTAAACACATTTCTAAAAAAATATTGTAATTTAATTTGGCGAATTCCGCTTTAATATATAGTACATGTACCAAATCTATTGTATGAATGTTTTTAATTTTTTTCATGAGAAATTATAACATAATATATTAGTCATTCATTAAACTGACAATAAATCATATGCATATAAAAAATATATACATATCGTGACTACTTGAATTAACTTTTTTGACTCTCTTTTGCTCTTGTGCAATATGCTAGTATTATGTCTTCAAATATACAATATCTATTAAAAATACAGCTACAATCTCTTTTTCTAATTTTTTTCCAGAGCATAGTAAGTATGAAAGTTCCTGACCCTCTTATCCTGAATTCGGGCAAGTTTGCCAAGCTGGATGAGATGCTTCCTAAGATGAAGGCGGAGAATCACCGTGTGCTCATCTTCAGCCAGTTTACCATGATGCTGGACATCATAGAACCCTACCTCAAGTTACGGAGACATGAATATTTACGATTAGATGGAAGTACTTTGGTCACAATGAGGTATGTAATTATTCTATAGTCCGTTATTCAGATTTTATAAATATTTTAAATTTGGATGTAAGTGAATCGTATAAATTTTAGATAAGGAATTCGTTGCATACTTACAATTATCAACAATATATTAGGATGGTTATCTTGGTTATTTATTACTGTGAAACGATACATATTATTAATTCAGTTTACCTCATGAAAAACCACTAAAAAATGTCGTACTTTTTAATATACTGTTTCTACAATATTTATATATCATCGGTTTTTACTCTATTCAGATATTATTAGCTGAAAATGGATTGTTCAAACATGCTGTATTTGTTAGTTCTGGTATACAATTATTCTGAAACAAAAATTCTTTTAAATAAGTTTTTACAATGCAGTTCCACTTTGGAAGTGGACATGGTAAAAAATAAATAAATAGAGAAATGGCTATTTACACGAGAAAATAATTTTAAATAAAAATTTAATTATGTATAAGTAATTAGGACTTGTCTTATTATTTACTATTTGACAAAATGTATTCCCGTAGAATGAATTAATTGGGTGGTCTATGAGCAAAAAAACTTGACTTTCTACGGCAAACAGGTGGATTTAGTTAGAATGTCATAAGTTATGGACAGTGGTTGTATCAATATTGTTTTCTTATATTTACTGCTTACTCATCTGCTTTCTTCAACTGAATTATGAAAGCTTTCTTATAAGTGTGTTATTGATGTGATTTTATAATATGCTTGATTATATTTTTTTCAGGCAAGATCTTATAGATAAGTTTAACAAGGAATCAAATATATTTGTATTTCTGCTGTCTACAAGGGCTGGCGGACTAGGAATAAATTTGACAGCCGCCGATACTGTTATCATCCATGATATGGACTTCAATCCATACAATGATAAACAAGCAGAGGATAGGTAGGATTTATTTATTTATTAATTAAAATAACAACATGCCAAATTTTCAATTATTGACTAACCGGAAAGACTTCTTTTCTTACTTATATTTGTCTTCTGATATTTTAGATGTCATCGTATGGGACAAACTCGTCCGGTGACCATATATCGTTTTATAAGCGGTGGAACAATAGAAGAGGGAATTTACCAAGTGGCTCAGGAGAAACTTAGTCTCGAAAGGGAGATAACAAATACTGATGGTAAGAATCCCCACCTTTATCTATAAATGGCTTTTATCTTATTTATTATAATAACTAAATCCACTTTTAAAACTTACACTGTGAACCACCAACCTGTATTCAATTATTAAATGGTCATATTTTGTGTAACTTTTGATGTAGAATCTTCCTCTGTCCGGATTATTATTTATTGAAAGGATTTATCACCCTACCAACAAAAAACTACCCGCAGTTGGTAGCACCTCACTGCAACTATAATGTGTCATAGAATTCTCATTTGTCAGTTGTGAATATTGTGTCACATGAGAAATTTGAGACACATTGTGATTTGTCAGTTTAAAAGCTGATGATGAAAGGAAATAGCACTAGTTCAACCTCACTGTACACATTCTAGATGATAACACTGTTATTTGTTAAAATTAGAAATTTTTCAGGAGATCAAAATCCATGTTAATTTAGTTGATTTAAAGTGTAATGGCAGTATAGTGTGAATTTTTTTTTACATGTAGTTTAACTATTCATAACTCACAACACCAAATTCTCTCTAATGGCAGTGTACTTCTGCGGTTGCGATATATAATATTTAATTGTTTGCAGACAGTCTACAACATTTACTTTTGCTTTTTTTAAATATATATTTTATAAAATAAGCTCTGCTTCAACTTTTCTCAATTTTTTTGTTTTTATTTTTTTGCAGAAAATGAACCTCATGAGATGAAAAATGTAGTCCGTTTACTCAATTCAGCGTTTGGTATATCATCAAAATAGTGCTAGATTACAACATTAATTAATTACCGAACCAAAATGAACTGATAACCAATGAAATATAATTGCTAAATATTTTTTCATCGTTAACTAACTGCAAAGGTTGACTCGGAAAACAGTGATAATACCATGAGTTTACAGTGATATTAGTTAACCACATATTTTTTAAAACTTATTCTACCATTAGAAGGTTGTGCGATCTCACACATACAGATGACATGTAAACAAGCACAAAATTCATTTCAATGTCTGGAATTTCACTAAACTTCTATTAGATGAGAAAGTAGTGTTCTGCATCATCATTGGGAATACAACTTGCTTCCTCTACCTGTCAATATTCATTTTTATACATAGGATGCATGTGACTTGTTATCCTGTGCGTGTTATCCCAAGTTTAATTAATGGGTTTGCATTACTTGTCTTCGTACAGACTGGTGAATTTAGCTGAAAAAATCTCAATTTTCCGAAAAACAAATTGTGTGATGGACAAAAACTAATTTCATGATCAGTGATCCCTAATTAGTAAAGAACCTGATATCAAAACTAAAACTACAAAAATTATATCAACATATGTTATCAAATTATGATCCTGGGAAATGTGTGTACATTGGGGACATCAATGGAACAGTTTGGTTACATTAAATGTGTATGTATGAGGTCGATAATATCTACAACTGGCAAATTGTAACAATATTGACAATGTATTATTTATATAATTTATGTACACTGCATCGTTCACCGAAAATGTAACAGAATGACTTGAGTTTTTAAACATTTTATTTCAATAATGTAATTGTTGATGAAAATTTTGTTTTCATTTGTGCAGTGAATGTGATTAATAATAATTCAAAGCAGTAGGCCGGAGACTTACATGAATTTTACAAAAACAAAATTGGACTCATCAAATTGGTGTAAATGTGGCATTCTGGATAGTGTGTTTGTGATTTGACACCTGATTTTTTTTTATTTGGTGTGAGCATTTATTCACTCATTTAAAAACGTTATTTATAACTGTAATGTTATTTCTGCATAAATTCTCATTAATAAATATAATAGTTTCTTTAATTATTTCGACAATATTTCAGTTTTCCAGTATATTATGAATATTAGAAGGAATACAGTAGTATCTCGGTAAATGTCCGCTTTGAAATAAGGCCAACTTGGTATACATCCTGTAAGGGCGCGAATTTTTTTATTTGGTATACATCCTTAATTCTTCTAGTTCTTTGGGCTTAACACTTAATAGGACATATACCAAACAAATTTTTGTCCACAAAAGCTGTGCTTAAATTATTGACAACCCCATCAATCTATAATATGGCTATCGTAACAGGTTTTTTTTCATGAGAACAGATTAATTATTTTCCCTTTATTTCTTACGTGAAAAAATCAATTTTATAAGGATCTGGAGTGCATTAAAGACGTATACTGAGTTTCGACTGTGTATTCCTTCAGAATATTTGTATTAATTTATTTGTGTTTTTTTTTTATATCATGTCTAAATTGAATTTTATGACAGATGTTAAATAATATTCATATTGGTTTATTTCCTGATATTTTAAATTTAATTAATAATTTAAGAGTTTTAATTCTTATCGCATAAATGCACTCATTCTCAGCATGCAATACAGGTCATTTGAACAAAAATGTCCCGTAATCGAATACTTGTGACTTAGCAATGAGAGATAGGTGTATATATAATACAAGTAATTTAAGAATTCGGTTTGTATGTTTTCTATTTGTATCAATCGTCCCAGCGTGATGAGCAAAGGTGTTGATTAATATTTTGTATACGAGTTGCTAGTATTTAATGAAAAATCCATTGAAGATTTTTTTTAGTATTCCACTGAGATTTCCTTGTATTTTGTAAGAACTATGTAATATTTTTAGTGATCTAGATTTTTTTTATTATCTGGTTTAAAGTGTATTTTAAAATATTGTAGTGAGCGCATTCTTGCACACATTAAAAGTTTCAATGGATTCACGGTTTCGGGAAGCGTGAGTCTGAAGCAAAGCTGACTGTTGACATTGTATAATAGAATTTAGCTGGTATTGTGCAACAGGACCATATGAAAAATAATATTCAAAATCAAAATACTGGATAAATAGAGTTTATTAAAGTTCAGGTTCTTTCATAAATGTTTAAATTATGTTTGATTTTAACACTATTCTAATTTATATGATTGTATCTTCTCTCTATGTTTATATCATCTCCAATTGCAAGCAAAGTTTCATACATTATCACATATCCTTGTGTCTATATAAGGAGAGCAATGAATAATTTGTGAATTTTTCCTATATTCAATGAAAACTGTTTTAAGTATAGTACAATCAATGTAGTTATTTATTCACCATTGAGTGTGTAATAATATTTCATACAAAAAAATTGTGTAAATATATATAGTTTATTTTTGAAGAGGATTGTAGGTTAGCATTGCAATTAATATTGAAAGTATAATAAAAATATTTGCACACAGAGACATCATAGAGAATATAAACACCTGATTTATAATAAAATAAAAACAATTGTAGTCCTTTTGTTTTATTGAAATTTTCAATGATTTTTCCTGGACTAAAGTTAAATTTATTGAACTAGTATAATAAAATTGTTATTATTTTATTATATTAGGTTTTGATCAAGGATTAACAAAAATAAAATTAAAATAATTTAACTTTAGGTCAAATATGCTAAATTTAACATTTATGTTTTTATATTCACATAGTTACTGTCTTAGTGAATAATTTGTTATTGATTTACTTTTTGATTTGGACACATTTTACCGTACTCCACCCGCGTCAGATTTTATTAGTTGGGATGAATATGAGATTTTGAAATTTACAGGAGCCAAACTGGTTATTAAGTATTTAAATATTATTTTAATTAGCCAAAAAACCACTACCTCTATTTTATATCCTATCGATCCATTTTATTTTTTATCATTATTCAGAATTCATTGCTTAAAAATACAAGAAATAATAATGTAAAACTGCCATTATGTTTCGGTTGGTGTTCATATTAGAAGCAAATATTATTCGCAACAAGTTATATTGGTATGTTTGAATTATGCTTCCATTGTTGTAAAAGACTTGGATAATAGCAATAATTGCATATCTAATTTATTTTGTGTTTCTTACTTAGGCTTCCGTCCAATGTTCAAGTCTACATATTTTTAAACTATTAACGCTTTTTAATAAAATTTGTGAATCGGGTTGAGCTTTCAGATCAGTCCAATCTTATCATTTTAATGTATTTCTATAATAATTTCCTGTAATATTTCCACTAGATAGTACAAATAAGTTTGAGGATTTCTTTGATTTTCTATTTATCAATAATTTGTTAGAAAATGGACATCTTAACTTAAAAATCACTAGTTTTTTTATTAGTAAAAATGCAGTGTTTTTCTGCTTGCAAAAAAATGTCTGTACAGTTAATATTTGGTTTTATGTATTAAAAGCAGCCTATTTCATATGTGACTAAAACAAAATCAAGCATTACTCGAACAAACTGAAAAAATATTTTGGTTAAAATAACACATGTCCAAGTGAGCCATTTCACTGATTTTAGACACTAAAAAATTGTGCATCCTTAGTTATGTTGTTACAATATCTTGCTATTTGTCAATATTTTATCGCCCAATTATTACATTAATAATAGAATATAAATTTTATATTATGTTGTTCATCTTTATAATTTTTTCTTCTAGCCATACTGGCATTATGATTTTTTTGGATTTCTTTAATTGATTATAAATCTTATAGAAGTTTTCAACATTTTTTTTTCATTTTCTATTTGTTATCTTCATAAAGCTTGGCAATCTCTAAGAAGATTTCCACCATTCATACTGCATTATTCCATATTTCCGAGTTAGTGGTGGTCTGGAGTTGTCCACCATAGAATAAGCTGCAGGATTTTTTACCCGTCATCAATTATAATATGCACATGATATTTCAGCTTTTTTCTCTTTACTGTAGATATGATCTGTCTTGCCATTTTCTATGATTATATCATTGTAGAATGATAATGTATTTTAAATCTTTTCGTAATTAAAAGTATTTTGGTCTCTATAAACATGGCCACTTGCACAGTGGTTGAGTATTTGTATTAAATTATTATTATTAAGTTGAATTCTACCAAGAACACTTATAATTCAAGTAATAGTATATTTCCATCTAAAATTCCCAGTGTAGTCTCAAATTCATCTCAATGCGTTAGACATAAGATTTTAATGTTGCAAAATTTGTTATTTATTTTATTTTGGTTTAAGGGTGAAAGTACATGTGCTGTCTTTTTTGTTGTAATAATTATTTCTATGCCTACTGAATTGAACTGTCAACATTGCCTGTTCATATACGTACCTTATACGATATGTCGGTGAGTAATAACAGTATCGTATTATGCAAGCAAAGAAATACTTTATTAATATTTAAACCGATTCCAAATATATACTACAAAATATCTTTTTAAGAATTTATTGTTTTACAAAAATCGAGGGTAATAGAAAAATAGCTTTGTCTATGAAATGTTATAATAAAACATACAAATTCTTAAAGCAAATGCATTTTATTTCTTCTACTTTGTTATACTGCACCTCTTCACAACACTTCTGAAGAATATCATGTCCCGCATGCAAGCAGGTAATGATCGATCATGTGCTGGTGCACTTTTTGCTGACTCCTTGATGGATCATGGAAAGAAGTTTTACCAGATAAGAAATAATGTATACTGATGCTAAATATTATTTGAACAAAAGAATAAAGATTACTTTTTATTGTGTCTTGTTACCACAATCCATTAAATAAAAATTTTGAACTTGATTCAATATGTGATTTTATTGGATAACTGGCGAATTGATAAATTAAGTAAGTAAACTTCTAATGATAATCTTCAAAAAAATAAAGGCGAACAAAATCGTTGCTAAAAACAATTAAGGATCTTCGCAGTGTTAGGTTGGTTATCTAAATAATTTGATTCTGGGTGAAAGTAAAAGTATATGCGAATAATATAAGAAAACGAAAATCTAATGTGTAGGTAGTTACAAATGAAAGTTAACTACTTTACGTAGGAGCAAGAGCAAGAGCATGGTGTCGTAATATTTACCGAGGAGGATGTAAATGATAAATTAATGATGGTGAATTTTAAATAAGTAAGAGTTGAATTTTTTTTTTACAATAACATACAAAGTTAAAGAAAAATATTAATTTTGATAAATTCGTTTTTCTCAATAAATCCGTTTTCATTATTCTCCATAGTACAATGACGGAAAATGCGATTATATTTATTGACTATGGTCAGAAATAAACAATCATGAAATCTTAAACCTGCAAGACATAATTATGATCTAATAATATGAATGCGCATATACTAATCTAAAATGTTATTGCATAATAATTTAATCATAATACAGAAAGCATATTGTTTTTTGTCACTAACTTAGCCTTTGTCATAGACTCATAGAGCACAAATGATTAGGTACTAAAAATCTCGCATGAATTCAAAATGGATTGTTTACTAATAATAGTATTTTTTTGAAACACGAAAAAATTTTAGTATTGTCTTAAGTTTTATAAAATGTATTTTCATTATGATATCAACGTAAATAAATATATTTATTATATTCAACAAAATGTATCTATCAAAATGAAATGTGAAATTTGCCAATTTTTTACATACTCGGAAGTCTTACTATGTATAATAAACTATCGAATTGCAAAAAGTTGGATACTTGTTTTATACATAATTTCATTGTTAATGCATAAACATGTTTAAAATTTTCAAACCAGATTCCATCGAATGATTTTGAAAATAGAATAGTTTTGTGATCCACATAAATTTAAATGTACAAGAACGGTAATTCGAATTGATCAGTTCGCAAAAAAATAAAAATTCGAAAGTTTTGAACACGAATTGAGAAGAGCGATATAATAGTAATAAAGTAGGCGCTACAATAACATTGTAAAATTGCTAGCCGGATTGGGATTCTGTGGTCGTTCAGATTCAGATATCGCAAACCTGCTGTGCACGTACAAATTACCTTAGCATAAATGTATACATGTGTAAAATTGGATGCACGCTGGAATAAGACTGCAATAAAATTATTTTCATATGTTCTCCACATCGTCTAAGTCTTACACTCTTCGTATCATATATTCCATGTTTTTATACATGTTTTTGCTTTCTGTTAAAAAGTACCGCTACATCAAAATATAATCAACTTATTCGACTTCTATAGTACACATGGTTAGGCTCGGAACATATTTGATGAATAATTTAATTATAGATGAGGATTTTATCGATAATAATTATCGAAAAGACTGTTCACAGGTTATCGAATGATTTTTTTTCAAATTCTAGCTTTGAGATTCAAAATTCAAATTTGAAATAAATTTCATGGTTTATTCAATAAATTGAAGGGATGTATGAATCTCTAGAAACCAAGTTCACAAATAATTGTGTCAACTACAAATGGGTTCTCTTTCATACGAAGTTTAGTTTTCTTACACAGAAAAGTTCTAGTTTGTGTCTAAAAAAAAGTTGCCTACAAAACTATTATTAAAAAATGTCTTTGAGCCCTGCGGGGCGTTTCAAAAAATATCCGCTAGGAGTACCGCGACTCGCCACTGCCTAGCCGGCAGGCGCCAAACGACGACACGGAAAAACGCGAGCGCCAAAAACAAAACCTCCCATAATAAAATTGAAATAATCCCTTCAAAATGGGAGGCAATAACTCTTAGCGAAAGGGTTTATTATAAACGAATCGAATAAATCAGCGCACGACGTATTCTGGTAAGTTTCTTCAACGTTTTAAACTTTCATAATATTATTTTCACTGCTTGTGTACACAATACGCGGGTTTAGACATTGACTGTGGGACTTGGTTATTTCCTACTTGGCTAAATTTAGAACATAGTATGGTGCATATTATTTTGGTGCCTACACGATTATCTTCAGTATGTTCTGTGTTATGGATTCACTCCGCGATTCAATACTTGTAAAAAATAATAATTTCAAACTTGTAGCGTAATAAAAAGGAACTTAATATTTTCATAATTTCACACGCTCCGTCTTTTCTTTTTTTATGTTTCAGTGAAAAACGATTTAAACGAAAGGTTTTTTTAGAATGTGAAAGCTGAGAACTTCACATTCAAACGACGAAAAACTGTATTGGTAGAATATCTCAATATCTTGAAGGTAAATATTTTATACATTTATTTTTACAGTGACGGGAAAATATCTGTGATATAAAATTAATATAAATAATTTGCAATGTAAATTGACATTTTATGTTTGATAATAATTGTATTTGTGAATATTGTGACATTAATATAACTTATTAATAAGTGCAGCTATTTTATAAATACGCAACTAGCTTAGGTCAGTGGCTCTTAAACTTATACATAATACGTTGTGGTTTTAAGCGCCAATTTCATTATCGATATTAGGCATATTGACAGATTAATACCGTGTGTCTCTTTGTCACACAAATTCAACGGAAGTTCAAATCTCCACAGAGAAAGTGACATGTGAACAATAATGAATAACAATGCCCAAAAATCGATGTATTCTATTTTCAAAATGATTTCATATGCGTACTTTTTATGACTATCTAGTGAAAATATTTTTCGCATACCTAGTATACAAATTAACATCTTCTAAATTCAAAGTACCCGACTCATTTTTTGGTAAAATATTTTACCTTATGTGTCGCATTCTGCAGTATAATTGCAGTGTATACTATCGTACTTAGAATGTTGCCTTGCAAACAAGAAAATATATCTTTTGAAACTATTAATGCATATTACCTAGCGTATGATTTTCTTGCATTCTGTATACTCACTCATTTACGATTTGCGTCATCGTGTTAACAAATTGCAACAACAATCAAGTCCAAATGAAACGAATGAATCAATAATTTGCGCAGATGGGGTTTTAGAATATTATAAACCCAATAAAACATACCCTACATAAAATTAAAATAAAAACTGTTCGAGTACGGCTAGTCGTATATAATGTACGAATAACGTAGGTCATCTCATTTTATACCCTCCATAAGTGAATTCTGAATTAAACACAAAAATAAATAAATGAAAATTATGTTGAATTTAACTTGCCCAAGTATATATAGCCAAGTATATGTATAAGTATATATATATATTTATAGCCGTTTTACAAAAAAAAATCGTTTAGGTATTTGATATTTTTATAAAGTGCTGATATCATTTCACAATGAAAATGATGGTGAATCAATTTATTTTTTCTTATAAACAAGGCGCTCACTATAATCACAGACCCCTTGTGGGGTGCACTATCTGATCACATGTACAGCGCGGCCTTGAATACCACCTACATAAAATATTTTCTTTATGAATAATTAGTTATTTAAATTTACAATCTACACTTCAATGTATCATAAGTGAAACCAATATTTCTCACTTTATTCTTATTAGGTGTTTACTAACCGTAAACATAATAATTCACATAAATTATACTATGAACTACCTACAATTATAAAACATTTCACAAACAACCATTCTGACGGTGGGTTGATTTTTGGTTATCTTATTTTTGTGAGTTTAGTTTGTTATTTCTATTTTTACTACGTTAAAACCAAAGATAAATTTAACGCTGTTTTCGAAAAAAAGAACTCCATAGTATTATCTATTGTTTTCGTAAAATTCGTCCCTGCACTTAATATTTTGCACGGGCGTTTAGCAGTCTTTTGCAGACTGACAAATTAAAATATATTTATGTAATATTTGTCATAGCTGTATGTTTGCTATATGCTTCACACATTTTCGTTTATGAAGTGACACGCCTCGAAAGTTGTTATAATATTTTATACCGACGTCTTCTTTCGTTCTATTAATGGCCTGGCATACTATTGAATGTACAATAACTTCCGCCGGCAATTTGGGGATCCCGGAAGAACGCAATTAATATTCACGGAAAATATTCCCTGTAATAATATTTACATTTTACGTATTGCAGCAGTATTTGATTACATAAATACTAAATTTCCCACCATTAATTTGCTGAAGACTTTTTTATACGTGTACTTACAATACCAACTCTAAATATACGTATGATTGTTTATAATAGCGATCTCAAACCATTTGAACGATGTGTCGAAATTGTTTTTCCTTTTTTGTATACTCGTATATGTTATCGTATACGTAAATCCTGATAACTTTTAATGCACACTTGATTTATTAACTTACTTTATTAGATTCAGATACTTCCGCTTGAAATAATGATACTGAGTTCTCGATTAGGAATTATTTTTAATTTATACATTTTCATATTTTAATCTCTCTAAAAACAGGGACTGTTAACAGATATTTAACTCTTTAACAGCTAAAGGCCCACCAGGGGGTCGCATATCTACTAACCATACCCGCTATAAAACCACCAGTGGGTTCCTATGTTTACAGTGTCAATTATTACGGGTTGCTTTTATTCTAGACTGAGAACATCTAAAGCCATACGTCACAAAAGTGTTTTCAAGGTGTTGCCCATTTTTCTAGTTTTTGGGAAATTGGAATTATCGGGGAAAAACTGCTAACGGGTTAAACGCTTCGTCATACTGAAAAATCAAGCTTGTTCGAAAGGAATGGCTTCTAAAATTTTACTTTTAGCTTTGTTAAAACGAACAAGATTTCACAATTCTTATATACTGTCATAATATAATATGAAGAACGTATTTAGATTATAGTTATAATTTTCTTATTGTTATTTTATGTCAAAATACGTGTCCAAGTTTATTCAGTGAGCATATACCCCTTAAATGTCACCAGCAATGAAAATATCACACAGAACATTAAAAATAATACCGCCTGAGACGGGGATGGAAAATATGTGACACGGGAGAAATTTTAGACAGTATTCTGTGTATCTTTTTTAAAAGTGTATTATTATTTATTTTAGTCTCCTTTACTGTCTTTTTTGTCTACAAGTATTTTTACGGGTATATGCACATAGGGCATCTTATTGTTGAACACTGTATTTCTATTTTTATACTAATTTGTAATATGTACATATGTATTCATCTGTACTCTTATGTAATACATATTGGCACGGGAAAAATTGCATTATGTTTCATCTTGCTTGTCTCGCTGATCAAGTCGTATTTGCCGTCTTTGATTAAATGCTTATCTTGAAAAACGCTGTTATACAATTATAACACACTGACTGCTTTAATTTTTCAGTGCACCACCTTATAGAAAACATATTATTGTTTAAAAATACAATCACTTTAAAGGGTGGGTTGATGTGCATGAATGTACTATTTTTATGTAGTATTTTTGTCTTTTTAAAATATCATATTCTCTCCCAAAGTGGAGCATATGGATCGACACGTTGTGAAGATATCCCACTCCGAAAGTGAAATATATGGGTCTCCTCAATGTGGACTTCACCTCAATTTTCTACGATCATTGTTTTTTAGACAATTGCTCAATCCAATAGGCATCCGGTCCTGCAGTTTTGGATTTTTTTAAATCTGACAGATGTGGGAATCACATTCCCCAAATTGCTAGGCGCGCATACTAATGTCTACGCTACCGGGGAGATGATTCTCAACTCACCCTCCAACCTACGGCGCAGCACTGGTGATGTTTGCGTATTATCACGCGACGTTCTATCAATTATTTTTGTTTGCGCAAAATGCATGTATTAACTGTCATTATATTCGTTAAATTTTGGCAACGGGTTGTCTGACGCGCATCGAATATGCCGTGCAGGAGATTTCAGGATCCTCCATATTTATAATTAGCGGGTACCTAGTTGGGTCAACCCTCAGAAAAATATTCTTTACACGACCGTAAGTATATTTGCGAGGAGTGATTCACGTTGTTTTTCATTTTTCAGCTGGCGATTGCTTCTGGTCCGGGCCGCACGCTTTGAAGATACGTTTTATTTGCAAGGAAGAAATCACTCGACAAAATTATGAGCCCGCACACTCCGGCGGGCAATATTGTCATTACATTTCTCGTTATTCAAATAAGCCGCTACGCTGTACACGGGCAAAATAAATAGAAAATTCACGCTTTCGTGGCAGGTAATAATTTAATTAAATACCTGACTGATACGAACGCTGCAGTGAAAATATTTTTCATATGACATCACTTACATGCAAATAATATCGGGTGTACTTTGCTAGAACGGACCGAAAATCGCACTCTCAATAAATTTAAAGTAATAATTATGTAAATATTAAATTGCGAAATAAAATCCGCAAAAAACTCGTATGTACGTTTTTTCATAGATAAAAATATTAGCATATTGTTTAATCTTGTCTTTAAATATGCAATTTACTTAACAATAATTATTATTTAATTATCCTAACGTATACTAGTCAATTAACGTCTGTATGTAAAACCTTACAGTGATAGATTATTTATATTTTTAGTAGTTAATAAACTATTGCGTTATTTGTATTTCATACATGTCTTAAAAATATCTCTTTCGTTTGTGATTGTTTTAAAGTCGTGAATTATAGAGAAAGTTTCTTACTCAAGTATTTTTATTTTTTTTGCGCAGTCCGCCGGAAGAATTATTGATAAATTTAACTGTAATAAAAATCTTCGTCGTGTTATCATTTGAAAATACTGTAGGATAGAGTTTGTAAATCTTTTAAAGCTCCGTCACCGACGATATTTTTTTTCAAAATCAAGTCCGGTGCATTTTATGTAAACATATACGACTCAAGTGCATCTGAAACGAATAAATTGTGATCGAATCTTTCTTCCGAGTGATTGAATCTACATATAGTGGAGGAAAACCAAGTGATAAAAATAGTGAAATATGTTGGTGTCCGTGTGGTCATTTGCCAATTTTGTTGTAGTTCAAAGTTATTGAAAGTGGCATTGTCTTCAAGTGAGAAATAAATAATACAGTTGTTATTATAAAGTGTCTAAGTGGGTGGTTGATTGATCATCCATGATGAATACCGAACATATCGGTCAGCCCGGAGGACTGCAGAGGAGCTTCCGAGTCCAGGACTTCGCCACTCCTGGGATGATTAGCAGGGAACGGAGCTTTGTGCGGCCGCAGTCGCACCACCATCCGTTCAACAACCACCATCAGGTAAAACTATATTTGATTTAAGTATTATAAGGCTATCAATATTATATTCAATATGCATAGTTGGAATCTCTGAAAATGGTTATTTGATTGTCAACTCGGCATTATAAATAATATGAATATCAATTTCAATCGGTATTGGAGGTATTAGCGCTGACAAAGTAAAATCGACCTGTTGTAATTACTATTTAGTTACTATTATGCTGTGAATGAGGAGAAGTTTCGTAGGAACTTCATTTATGCTGATATCAGCTATTCACCATTCTGCTTTGCAAATACTTAATCTATATCACACTGCATTTTGATATCCCACGTTTATTAAATTCGATATATATGTATATCTTAAATTCTGTAAGTAAATGTAAGCGGTCAACAATTAAATTGGAAATTGACAAGTCAATGTTAAATAAATAAGGATAATACGATACAGTATGCATTACACAACGAATAATATATTGCTAAGCATCCCGGTAAGAGGTTACTCCAGTGAGTGCAGGTAGGATTCCCACACCCATTGGGTTGAGCACCAACCAACGTCTTATAACTAATCTTTCAAGACACGTCAATATTTTCCTGCAGAACCATTTCAATTTTATATTCCACTTTGATACGAATAGTGAAAATATTACAAAACACACTGCACACCCCTCTAATTAATATTCTCAGAACTCTGACACGGACTGTATTTTGCGAACGAGAGACGAATTTTGTCTCTGTGAATATGCAATATTATTTTTAGAACAATATCAATGTTTGCGTTTCTTATTGCAGTTATATAGAGATTTTATCTTATCGCATATTTAAACGTTAATATTCGCTGTAATTTCTAATTCCGAATCCCACTAAAGATGTCTTTAATTATTGGATAAATCTTCCTCCTCGAAACGAAAATCTTCGCCGATGTAAATGAATTCTAACTCAACGTTATACATCTTTAATTATGAGTAATTATGTATATATTATTTCATGCATAGATTCTTGCTGCTGTGTATTGGACTTTAAGATTCGGTATATATCTAAATTGCATTTTTTTATCTGATGCTGTAGACATATTTATGATTATTTCTGAGATGATTGATAGTCGCATAATCAAGTATGAGCACATTTTAGCCAAGCGTTATGGCGCTCGTCGCACTTTAATACCCATATCTAACACCGCTCGCAGTCGGGCAATATCGCTCACTTTGGGAATCACTGCTCTAGAGAAATGTTTGAGGCGGCTTGGGATGTCGCGATGAAATTTACTCTTGGCATGAGATCAATATTGTGGTTTTTGAAATGCGTTTCTATGACGCGCTCTCTTCTTCGCTCATTTGACATTTTCCAATTTATATATTTACCAGTGGCGACGAGTGAACGCCGGACCGGATAAACGAAAAGAATAGCTTCACTGATAGTGCAAAAGTTGGCCCTCTTTTAAATTTAATCAACAAGTGATTTTCGATAGCTGTTATAAACAGATCTGATTACGTATTTTTATTGTATTTCTGAAATTGTTATACATGGTCAAAAAATATAAAAACGGTTGCTTAGCCGATAAAGAAACTACTTTCACAGCGGTTGTTTCCTCCATACATTGATCTTTTTTATGCAACAATTTGTATTACTATATATTATGAATTATCTGGCTAAGAAAAAACCGCCATCAAATCATCGATACTTAAAAACAGATGCGCCATTAATTTATACTCATATCAATACAAACGAGTTGATCATAATACCATAATAATGGCATTTTGAGCATATTTAACTCAGAGATTACTTTTCAGTTCAACTGATTATAAGCCAATGGTTAACAGTTTGGCTGCCTTGTATTAATAAACATTGACAAAACGTTGATTAATATTCTATGTAGCTAGTTAAGTAGATCTCTGATCGTTTCCGAATGCGAGTGTAAATATTTCGCCTGCAGCATCAATTTTCACGATTCGTCACATAATATTGTGCTTATTAATTTCTCGTAATGTATTTAGTTCCCAACGTATGATACTATTTAGTGCTCTTTTGATATATTTGGTGACGCTACGTGGCAGTAGACAAATTAACGACCATTCAATGATGGTACATATTATAGTACTATAGAAGTAGGAATGCCCATATGCAGTCATTTGAAACTTAATATGGGGCACTCTACTGTCCCTATAAGCAAAAACAATGTTAATGGCAAAAGTAAAATTTTGATAAAAGTGAGTTTATCATATTTTTCAATACTTCTTGATGTCTGGATCTATGGACAAAAAATAGTATATTAACGTTTCTAAGCAAAAGGACAGCAAATGCAAATTTTCTGTTTTTTACTTATGAGTAATGTGTTGCTGTGTTCTTGATCCGGAAAACTTTTGAATCATTATTGAATACGCAAAGAACCCATTATAACAATTTTCAATTTATTTTCTTGTGAAATTATGTTCAGAATTGGATTTAGTATACGTACATTGCGAATTACTTTTAAAATCTAATGCTGAAGGATACTTATACTTATTTCATAATTAATGATTTTTGTCAATAGCAACATTTTTGCTTATGGGGGTAGTGTCACAGTGTCATATTTTGAAAACGATGAAGCTAACGATTGTTTAGATTAGATTTAAAAATAATTTGCAATGATCGTGAGCGTGGCTTGGTATGGCACCGATTAGGTAGACAGTCGTGTTGTTTGCTGTTGCTAAGGGTGACAGTCTTTCTAGGGACGTCACTGCAAATGTACAAGGTCAATCTGTTTTTTTTTCTGCGTTATTAATAGTATCACAGTAATAAAAGACATATTTATATAATTCTATCAGAATCAAATTTCATTAACCACTGTTTTTTGTGAATTAAAAATGTTAAGCACATACTTAGTGTACTCAGCTCAGTTTCCAATAAGATATGTAGGTATTCAGTTTTGTGACTTGTTTATAAAAACTTGTTTGGAGTCATATAATTAAATGCTAGAAGAATTGTGCAGGTTCTGCCCAGCAGAGTTTTAAATAAATACTCCATCATGTAGCCGATCAGGATATCACTACATATCTTTCGTTTACTGCCAAAATTGTACGAAAATCTGTTTTAACTTTATTAGCAAATAACCAAAGCTATCATGTAACAATTACTTGTAACTCTACCGAGGTGAACATTGGAGTTACGAGCAATTGCTACATGATAACTTTAATATGTATTTTCTAATAAATGGCGTTAAAAAGTGGGACATATGGATCTACACAGTGTTAAGATATCTATTATGAAAGTGTAGTATATGGATCTCCACAATGTGAAGACATAACTTGACAGATTATTTTTCACGAGAATTTCAAATAATTGCTCAACTCAACGGGTATCCAGTCCTGCATTTTTAAATTTATTGAATGAAAACCATATTGAATATACTACTGAAATATCGAATGTGGAAAGGAAAAATGACATAACCATTACAGAACAAATTGTGTATGAGGCACTAAAAACGTCTATTCAGTGTTTTGGGCCAAAGTCAGAATATTAAATAAACAACATTGAAGTGGACGAAAAGTAAAACTGGTTTTATTTACCCAATCGGATAATAATTTAATAAATTATTTAAGAATTATGATGAATAAAATTGATGATTTACTTCTGCTTAGTCACAAATTTTACAGGTCATCCTTTTTACAACGTAAATGCTAAATTTAGATACTGCATCTTAGATTCTTTTGATAGATCTTGTATTAAATTTTATACAGTATGATAAGCGAAAAAACTATTTAAAAAAAACTGGGGGTTGCCGGTTAGAATTTTTTTAATTATAATTATTTATGTGCGGCCCTTGGAAAATTTTAGGACGTCAGTGCAGCTCGTGCGGAAATTTAGACTGGCCAGGACTGATCTATAAAAAGCGAGTGTCTGATACATTTAACAAAATCTAATCGATTAATGTATTAAACACAAAAATAGTTTGAAAATATCCTGAATTAGTACAAAGAACACTTGGAATTTATTATCTGGAGATTTTCAGTAATTTTATATTTGTAATCTCGTTTGGTGGTCATAATTTTTTGCTAAGATGTGCATAATGAACAATTCTTCGTAATTTGTAGGTCAAAATATAAAAAATAGATCTTATAGTATAGATAATAGACGGATTATAAGTGCCTTCTCAGAATAAATTATTTTCAGCAGTCAGTAGAGATACAATTTATGACATTCCATCACGCACTTGTGCATTTTATACAATTTCATAATGTATACTTTGTTATATTAGCAGGGCTAGGTACCCGAATATTATACGACGCTCCGAACAAACACGAGAACTTGTATATTATATTATATAATAATATTTAACATGTATGTCAAAAATATTGACTGAATAATGAAAATTTCGCTAATCGAAATCTTTAAAACAAATCCAAAAATGTATTACCGAATTATTTATTAGATGGTAACCCTGCATGATTTAATTATTATTATTTATTGTATGTTTACAGTTCAGTTTAGTTTAGTGCACTCGCAAGGATTTATTTGATAACAAATAATACTATTCATAAGTCAGTTTTGACTGATAGAATATACGAGGAAATATAATACGTTTAAAGATTTTTTTATATGACCATACAGCAAGGCACATTGCCTGTATAGAACTCTACATAATCTGCAGTTTTTTATTTTTTATTTTTTCGTAGATCAATTACGAAATGGGTCAAATATTTAAGACCCCGATATAAAATACTTCTCTAACATACTGCTTAATCATAAGCATTGTTTCAACAAAATGCGGTATAATTATGGCGAATGTGACGTGTTTACATAATTGTTCGACCAAATAAGATTATTTAAATATAAATTGTGATATGTGTATTGTTTTTAACTGCTGCCTCCCCCGACAATTCCTTGATTAAAGTAGATCGCTTCTTAATATCAGAGCTTTGAGATACGCCTGATTGAAATCGGGTGTAAGAACGAAGCGGGTGGATTGCAGAGAATTAAGTTGTGTAGTCATGATATTCTAATTCAACAGAAACACGGATGTGACTTTGAGAGTCACAAAAAGTGGAAAAATGTGTAATATTAGGTGAATGTCGGACTATTTCGCGTCGAAAATTTATTTTTAAGAACTTCAGCAGTGACGAGTTAGAGGCTTGCTAAAAAGAGGTTGATTATGTAGAAAATAAGCTGGAGTGAGATAGAGAGACACGGAGATTGGAGGATTAAAAGTTGGCAAAAATATTAGTGAAAATATTAATAAAATTGGTCAATTTTAAGAGAAAAAAAAATTCAAGGCTTTCGGCACAATGTATTTCACCTATTAAGAGATCGATCAATTATTATAATTATTAATAAATAGCGTGTCAATTTATTTCTTTTATAATATAATTACTAAGGGCGCTCCTGACAGAGATCACTTTATAACTTTAACAGCTATGAGTAACTATGTATTATTACGATTATAATTCGTACATCTGACACAAAATATGTAAAAAATTAGTGTCAAAGAAATACATTTAACATACCGACTGTAGAAAGGAAAAACTACGTATCCCTCAGTTTTTCAAAATAACTTTTTTTCGACGATCACAATGTATACAACTTCATACACCTTCTATCAAAAGTATGTAAGCGGTAAATGCTGAATTATTAAAGAATTTATTATGAATATTTTGACATTGATCTGAAACCATTAAAAATACATTATTTGTGACTTCTGCAATATTTGTTCTATGTGGATTACGTCCTTTTCCCTTTCTACGGAAGATATTGAAATCCTGATTGACTATCAACATTCGAAAACATAAACCAGAACATCAAACATTCCAAATGATGAATCTTCTCCGCGTATCCTAACAAAATATTCCGAGCCGTATTAAATATATTAAGCCTAATTGGAGATTACAACCAAATTTAAGTTGTTCTCAGTGTTGACTATATTCAGAAACATGACCCAAAAATTTAAAATATTCTTAGGGCCCATATATTTATCTGCCATTAGTATTAATACATTTGAATGGATCAAAACATCCGATAAAACCACTTAATGATAATTTTGCTTTAATCTTATGTTGCTGTCTATAATCGGAATTCTATAATGGTGTAGTTATTTAATCGAATGGGTGTCTGTGTTTATTCATGTTGTATACAATAAAGATTCAGTACCGAACTATAGATTTGTTGTTGTCCACGTTTATTAACTATTCGTGCTAATTATATATACACATATGAGATGTATATTATTGTAATTTAGGTAATCCTTATGACCCACTCACTTATGTATGATGTATTATAACAACTACTAAGCAACGTAGCAATGCTCAGTGAAAAATTATCCGATAATTTCACTACGTTATATAGGTCAAATCTCTTTATAACGAAATTTTCGTACAAAAAAAGTACAAGCCGACAGTCAAGACTTTCGCTTTTTTACACCACGTCCATTCAAGAATCGGAATTTATGAAGTATTTCTCCACACCGTGAATTCACATTTTGAATTTTTTTAACGAGAATTGTCTGGCATATAATTGTTCAGCCCATCTGGTACCCAGTCCTGCAACTTATGATTTTAAAGGTCTAGCAGCTGTGGTAATCGAACTCGTAACCTCTCGGCCACCAGGGAGTTTACGTACGTTTTACCATCTCCAATAGAATATTCTTAATATTGAAATACTTCATCTGGTTTTTATCCATTATCTCATCATGCAATCTATCGTGGCATCTTGCTTTCACCATAATTCCTCCAATACATATAGCTAAAAATACTAGGGGAAATAGACAAACGAAGATATATACCGTATCAAATACCTGATTAACGTATTTGCTAAAGTTGTAAGATCGACGGGTAAAACTGTTAGATTATTGTGGTTGATATCATTATTTTTAAGTATTTTATATTTTTAAAATAAAAATAGTATTCGTACATTGTATGCAGCTTATTTTCATCACAACCGAAGGTTATTATAAAGAAAAAAACAAAAGGGCCGGCATTTTCTAGTGATAGGTAGTATGTATCATTTGTTTAAGAAAAATCCTGTAACGGATCTCACAAAATGTTCCATATAATTCACAATTTTTTGTACTGAATTATTATCGTATTTTCAGTTCGTAGAATTCATGTATCTGTAAATTAAACATTGTTTGAACAACGTCGTATATTTTTAACTATCTACATTTTGTATGTTAATTAATCATGTTTTACACGTATCATAAACGGCTTTATTGCATTAGATTGTAATCCGCGTTTCCACAGTATAACAGCTGACTATTCAACTATTCCGTTTCATTATAATTTCATGCAATTACTTTCACTGACCTATTGCTCTCTCGACAAATTCGTCTCTTTAAACTTTTATAACACCTGAATGAAATACGAATAATGTGCTGAGACTCAGGCGTTTACTGTACCAAACAAAATAAAGTGACTAATGAAGTGAGCGCGTGGGACTCAAAGTGAACCGGCATTTAAGTGGGATATTGTAGGTGAATAGACATACATGACAAAATAGCTTCATGGCCATCCACTGCCTATCGAAATATTTTATTTGCATATTTACTCACTAATCCCTACTCATACTTGTTATTTTGTCCATGCATGAATTTTAATAAAATAAAAGACGTTTACAAAATAGGACACAAATGGCCAAAAATAAAACTCAAAAATCAACTCGATTATTGCTCAATTTACTAATTGTTTATTTATAGAATATTATTTATTTGCGATATCTACTGATTCTCTCGATGTTCGAGTTGACAAGCACGTGATTATAATTCGCTTGGTATTGGAGGTTGCGAGTTCAAGTCTCGTAAATTATAAACTCTATATTTCGTAGATAAAAACAATCTATGAAATATGCTTCTTATTTTTTGAGATCTATATACTCCGTATATCTGAGAGCGAGGGAATTAAATTGTTATTATTATGTTAAGTAAAGTCATTTATCAAAGTGTATTGGATTGCCAATTGAACTGTGTATTGATTAAGTTATATTATATCGAAGTTCATAAATTGAGAACACGTATCATAAATTTGCTAAATTGTACAGGAGGACCAAAAAACCTTATAAAAAATAAGCATTGAGAAAAGACATACACGTTTTTTTAAATGAAAATTTACATTATTTCACTTTTAAGTGTATTTCATTTTCTTTAATGTCCTAATACTTATTTTTGTATACGATTTTTCGGTCCTCCTGAACAATTTAACAAATGTATGATACGTGTTGTCAACTTATGGTGATCGATATAACATGATGGTATTGAAAATATAAAATATTTTGCACTGCATCAACTTATTTTTACTTGGTGGATAGAGTATGATAATACAAGCGTTGCACACGTTTAATGTTTTAAAACAAAAATATTTTTCTATTGCTGAAGTACGAAGCAATTTTTGATTGCTGTTTTAAACAATGCTTAATCTGTATTTTCAATTGAATATATACAATGCGTCGGTCGGGAATATTTCTGCATAAATATTATATATCATAGAAGCCGTCTCATAGAGAATAATGAGTATGCGACGTGTCTATGGCGTATATAAAATGAACTTTTACTCGAACGAGATTACAAGATAGTACGGATATCAAAACAAATTTGAAAAAGTCGTCTCGTCTCATTATGTTTTCACTTTTCACCTGCCACACTTTCATTTTTTTTTCATTTTATATCAACACCGCATGGACTAGAAGAGTTAAACTACGACAATAGACATTACCTAGCAACTGGTGGAACTATTATTTTTTATACGTTGTCTCTGGTGTATCATTGTTAATGTGTAACATAAATAACGCTGCTAATTTCGATCGTATTAAGAACTTGGTAACTTATTAATTTTCATTTATTGTAAGATTTATGCTGAAATTAAATAAGAAAAAACTATTACGTGCGTTTATTTTAAAGTATAGTAGAAAACAAATTATAAAAGGAAATATGCCGGACGTGCATAGAAACAGTTGTCAATGCTGTATGACATTCCTAGTCAGGTTATCAGCGGTGATTAGAGCATTCCCTTATTCCATTATGATCATTCAAGTTTTTTTCAAATTCACTCTATGAGTCCAAATGGTTGTGTATATGGATAACGATCAATCCTTCTAAACTTACCATATTACATGTATGTAATGTAGATATTTAAATGATCCATATTGGTAATTTGCCCTTTGCGTTTATACACATTAAAATGCATGTATGTGTACCTTTGTTCAATATATCTCGAGAGTAAAGCCTGTTGCCAAATGTGAGTTTTTATTAGAGTACTGGTGAATATAATTATAACACACCTACTCTCGTCCTTGTGCATTTAATATGGTAAAAATAGTAAATTTTGAAATGCACAGATGACGACTTTGACAAATGCATCGGCCAAATGAAAACAATCAATTCAATTTTTACCTTCGAATTAATGAATGCTGCACCTTAGTTTTGGACTTTTTGACAGTCAACAATCGCATTAGGCGCTTGGCATTCCGGTGAGACATGCAATTTAAAATTTAATTCAAACGTTCAATGAAGGCGTCTCCTTTTACGGCAAGGTTCTCGGAGCAAGTTTTTGTAGTGTCACCCACGCATCAGTGACGAGGCTCACGATTTACACACTGCTGTTTGAATTGATTTAAAAGCTTAGAAATAATTAAATTTATTTACCTGTGTATAGATAAGCAGTGGTCAACCTTATATCACCGTGCCATGTACATATTACACTTTTTTTTTTTAGTTGTACGCTGAATAATACACACGCACTTAATTATAATAATAATTTTACACATTTAACTTCAATTTAAAACCGTATAATGATTCTGTGCAAATAATTTTATGAATTTTCCTTTATTATAGTTACTAAGTTAAATTACTATTATCAAATTACAGGGTTAAAATGTATTTCTAAATTTATTGATTATAACTGTAGATGACCTATTTTTCTACAATATAGTATACGCGCGTCCATTCATACTTGATTAAGCCACGAAGTTAGTGTGCGCGCTTTAAAATCAAAGACTGTGAGTTCGAAGCCTAATACTACAAAATTATTAAAATCTAAAGATGCAAGACTAGACACTCAATGACAATGGAAATTGGCTGATATTCAAATGAAACTTTCATGATAATTTTTCAAATTATAGAATTTTATATGTACTTAATATTTCGGGTGGAAATCTTTATGATGTATAGATTCGTATGCTCCACTTTCAAAATTATGATATGTATACAATTGAATAATAAAATCAAACAGAAATAATTACCATAAGCTAACTGGATATTATCTTCTAACTGACTATTTAGTGACGTTAATATTTTAATAAAGCAAACTCTTGGAGATTTTTAAATTAAGCCATATATTTTAATTATCTAAAGCAAACCTGACCAACTCAAATTCCCCCATAAATAAAAATAATTGGAAATTGCATTGTTTTGCCTTTGAATGTGAAAGTCTTCAATCAATAGAATCCAAATATGTCCATAACTCGATATTCTTACATAAATAAAAATAATCTTAAAAATGCACACAAGCGATGGGATGCTATCTTAATATTAACAACATAATAAAGAAAAGCATTTCTCTCAGAATTGGAAAATATAATAGCCATATTTTCACATGTGATTAAATTCAAGGCACTTGGTTTGATATTTCGTAAGGGAATTCATAAAAATATAGATAGATCATTTATTTCTATTAGCGGAAGTATTAAATTAGTTGAACGTTTACTTACTCGTACAAGGAAAGATTGAGTATCGCTAGTGTAAAGAATTATGGAGTTAAATGTATTGTTACTACATTATTGTTATATTGCTTTCAGCGGTTGTATTGAAGTCTGCTTCACTTCCTGACTATTTAGGTTTCAATAAAATTAATATGTAGAGCACACAAGGTGAGAAATTTTATTCGTATTTTAATAGAAATTAAAAATAAAAATTGCTGATAAAAGAACTCCCTTATTTCGTACAATATGTTAATATGCGACGGAATTTTCAGAAAAATATTGAATACAAGTAGACAAAATTAAATTGACTAGAGATTGCAGCCTTAAACATTTCACAGATG
Organism: Rhyacophila evoluta; assembly: GCA_022683975.1. Lineage (NCBI taxonomy): Eukaryota > Metazoa > Arthropoda > Insecta > Trichoptera > Rhyacophilidae > Rhyacophila > Rhyacophila evoluta. Next base: position 29,475 of record JAGVSQ010000036.1, read on the forward strand.
ATAACGCAACGCATCTGTCAAGGTCATTCAGTAATGATAACTGTGCGTATAACACACCCATATATAACATTTAACATATGTTTCAAGTTATTTCTTAAACTTTTTGCATCCCATCAATCCTTCCTTATCAACACCAGCACCGATGTTTTTTTTGATAGCACAAAACAAAACATCACTAAATACCAAGCATTTTACAATAATTATCACTGTACATATTGCCAAGTTCACACGCCAGCAATTTGATACGATATTTTCACGTATACGGTTTTCTCGAACAAGATAGCTCATTCGCTATCAAGGATCCACGCATTCCACTTCTATTTAATATTGGTTTTCTAGAGTGCGTTCCAGGATGTACTGGGTTCATCCTTTACTGTAGACTGGCCCACACCGAGAAAAAATATTTGAAATATGTTTTATCAACCAAGCTTCTTGAATCGATAAAAATATTGTTTCGAAATTTATTGGACTTCAGTTAAAAACCCGTATTGTATACGGGAAGATTTTGTCTTGAATACAGAATTTTTGCCGCATGGAATCTGTGTGAACATGTAATAAAAAATACATTTCCACTGTTATATTTGATAAAATCTCACATGTGGTATACGGGGAAAATATTGTAATATAAACCTGGTCCATATTTTAATTCATATTAGTGCAGTTATAATAGACATTTTTTTTTGTAAATATATGAGGGCCATATAAAATAGTAATAATTATGAAAACTCGAAGCTCTTAAATGACGGAAGGAAGTACTAATCTAAATGATAAAATAATATAAGATCTGGCCTAAATGATGAATGAATCAAGTGCAAGTGGTGAAATGACGGACCGACAATTTCATTAGGCATTGTAAAACAGTCATGGAATCCACGTTTTGCTTTGTGTTTGTCAGACATGCGTTTTGTTGTGTGCTGTATTTAATTATTATGTGTGAACAAGATGAGATCATTTTAATTTGTTTAACGTTAATAGTTAGTACTATCATAATACTATGAGCAGGACCACATTTGCAATGTAGGCGAATTAATGAATTTGCTCCTAGCGTCAGTTACTATATACCCGTGTTCAACAACTGACGACAATGACTTTCTGAAACCCAGTACGACAACTCAAATTTCAAAGTGAATGTAAAATAAAAGTGGTTAATATTTCCTAATTTAGTTGTCTTATGGAGATATCCAAATTGACTCATTTCCAAAGCGGTCACTCCGTCAGCTTGGTCTTAGATTTCTTACTCACTTAGTGGAAAATTGTATGATGCCAAATCACGTCCTCTCGGAGTGTCCCCATATGTCGGTTAAAGACGAAGAACTTCTCGAGTTGGTCAGACATTGCGTCTCGGTTGTTACGAAAGATATTTTTATATAAAAAATCTCTTCTCATCAAGCATCGACAGTAACAGTATTCAGTCAGGATAAAAATACTACTCACTCTATTGTACTCCAACCAAGGTCTTAAGTAGCAACTCCTGTGATACTTATGTTACTTTTAAAATCACCTCACGTGGATTGTGTAGACGTAGAGTATAATGTAGGGGAAAGCAACTGTGCGTAATATAAAACGTCACTGTGCGTGCTTTAGAGTATTAGATTGCGAGTTTGAATCCCACGGTTGCAGGATTTTTTAAAATACAAAAGATGCAGATCTGGATAATCAATCCGTAAGTAATTAGCTGATGAACAATTCCCAAGAAAAAAGTTGCAAGATGGAATTTTTGAAATGTGGAGATCCATAATATATTCTATTTTTGAAGTGTTACTTTTACACTGTTGAAATCAATATATTATATCTACCCTACTTTAGGAGTAGAAATGGTAAAAGAAAAATAATAGATATCGAAAATGAATCGGTAAAGATTTCACATAGGTATTATTTCAAAATTACAGTTTTTAAGATAGGAGCGTTTACAGCGCCTCATCATTGAATTTCTTAAATTATATTTAACGACCAAATTATTTTGATGACGAAAGACTAAAAAAAATGCATGCGAATTGGTACTTCCGTTGCGATACCAAACATTGAAAAAATGTCGCCGTATAACACGCTAGAATCTCTTCCTATTAACAATATTGAAAGATTAATGACAAAAATATTAAAAAACATTTTTCAATTTTTGATTAATATTATGTTGAATACATGGTAATAAGATGTTCATTTTTATCACGAAAAAACACGTGAACGGACTGACAACGAAGTTTCGTTATCACGCGAAAACGCGGAAATGGACCGTAATGTAAAAAGATTGGTTTTCCATAGACATCATTCTTAAAATTTCTAACAAAAGAAAAAACAATAGAAGAAGAATTGCGTTAGTATATGGGTGTGTCTGATGCAGATAATAATGATAAATATATTGTACTCGTGTATGTCCGTTCAAAATATGATTATATTGTTTTGGATTCCTCACGTTTAATTTAACTAAAAGTGTCACATATGCAGTTTGAAAGACAAATACAAAACTTTTTAAAAATGTTTTATTTACTGAAGTGTAATTTTAATTGTCCAGAATCTTCATTGAATTGCTTTATTGTTTCCCATAGGCTCCATACTTTATGGGCGTGCCAAAATAAATAAGTGGTTGAGTACGGTTCTGACAAGTTTCGAATTTATGGAATACCTATGTCAGCAGTGGTTAACTTATGGCACGCGGGAGATACCACAATCGGAACGTGGAAAAATATTATTTGTAAAAAAATATTCTTAAATTGGGAAAACTTTATCTTTTATCTGGTGATATGCATAAATGAATAAAAAAATATGTGCTAATCCACATTATGAACAAATCAATTAAATGGATTGAATAAGAATATTCAAAAAAATTAATAGTAATTCGACAACAGGCTGTTTGTTGTCTGTTCTTACGACCTGTGGTATTCAGGTAACCTGAAAGACCGTAAAGAAGGGTATCCGGAGGGACCTGGGAGGATCCAAAACAACTGCGGTTACATGGATTCCTGGAGGCGCCACGTGGCAACCATGTGCTCTATATAGGGAGCGGATATGGCAGAAGAAGAATTCGGTCTTTCTTTCAATGGTTTGAATGATTGAATGACAACAAATCATAAGTATTAATACATATTCTGCCAATAAAGGTATTTGGGATGTAAAGACTCGTGTGCTCAGACAAAATTTTAAAATTATTTAAACACAAATTTTGTACATGCACATATAAATATCACAGAATAAAACTTTATCAAATACTCAATTGGTGGCGATAGCTGAGTTAGAAAGCGAGTGAACTTCGTCTACATATATCGCTGGTTCTAATCCCGCAGCTGTATAAAAGAGAACTTAAAAAATTAAAACTCGTTGCCCATTATGTTGAACATTTGGCCTATAACCAATCCCAGATCAAAACAATTTAGATGTGATAAGTTTTCACTTTGTTCTATTGAATATATGCTTCACATTTGGATCCGAAATAACTACAGACATAGTCTTTTACGATATGGTATTACCTAGGAAAAGTATTATTAATTGGTAGTGCCATATTAAATTTAAATTAATACTGTATATTTATAATACCATCATAATATGTATTTCAAAACGTAAATAGAAAAAAATATTTATCTATCTGTATACGGGTGTTCTTCTAAATCTTGACTGCATAAAAACCTCATGGAGTTTACCATCTCTGATGGCAATTAAACATTTAACATTCGTTACAATGAACTTTAATCATTAGCCATGATACGACACTTTCGTCATCTAGACGTCATCTGAATCAGCTGTTTCAAAACTCAATTGTCTTTATAGACGCGTAAATAGGTGTGGAGATATTGATCCATTTGCTACTCGTGGAACTAATTTTGTTGATACGAATTAGACTCGCCTATTTATTATTGTAATGTGATACGAGCATGAATTATTAAAGCAGAGATTTGTTTATTTGAATTTATTACGACCTAATCATATCATCCAATATTCAGCCAAGGTTATAATGCTATTTCTGCTTTTCCACATAATATTTATTTTAAAAGAATCTTTAAAGAGATTGAAACATTTCTTTTCTAGCAATTTTGCAAATCTCCAAAACTATTGAATTTTTAAAATTTAGTAAGAATATCACACATTAATTTTAAATAAAATACTGAAATAATACGAGACAAGATTTTTTTAAACAAATAATACACATGAAAAACAATACAGGAAAAATATAATGATATTTAAGTCATAGATAAAGAAGATAAAAAGTTTCTTTCATTCTGTGGCGAAGTTGGTATTATTATGCTTAATGCTGTTTCATAACGTTATTGTACTAAATCAAATTAACGTCGTTTAGTTTCCAATATATTTAAAAAAAGTGAAAAAAAAAACAAAATTCTCGAGATACTCATGAACAATTTCTCGAGAAAAATCTCTCGAGAATTCTCGATCACAATCTCTATTTGTTATTACCTCTCCAAGTTAAATCCGTGCGTAATGTTGCTTTTAAATTGTAAAGTCATGAGACATATTCGATTTTAATGTTATGGCGATAAATGTCGTTTGATCGAGATTTTTAATTGTGTAATAGCAACACTGAATGGGGATATTTATGCTCACGACGATGATAACAATACACATACCATTTTACACTTAGTAATGATAGATTAGATTAAAATATTACTTACATATTTCTAATTTAATTTTTCAGCTGCGTGATGGCGGAAAAAGGAAAAGTATGATTGTGACCACAAATAACAGAGGAAAACCGACCATGGAAATATACCGCCCTCCAAGTGAGTCACACTTAAATACATTTGTTCTTACAACCGTCATAATTTAAAAAAAATGGTAAACACATATTATAATTAATCAGTAATATGAATTATTTTATAATATATATTATAAATTGTAGTCATACTCCTACATGTCACTTAATTCCTATACCCTCTAATCTGTACGACATCTATCTGTTATGCAAATTAAGTAATGTGCGTTTTTTAAATTTTCTATTATTCTTAAAAATTCAATTTTTTTGTAAGTCCACAATTATTATTAAATAATACGTTTATTGTTCGAGTATCAATGAATGCAACTTTTACAACAGTAAAGAGTAGAACTTTCGTTTAACTAACTTTTAACTTCCAGTAATGTTATATATATTTTTTATCTCAATCGTAATAAATGATGGGAAAAAATATGTTTTTTCGACAGTTAATCAATTATTTCTTATATGTACAATATTAAAATAACGAAAGTTATTCCTGTTTTTATCCGAGTAAGAATAAAATATTATATTAATTTGATAAAATGGGAAACCTATTTCGAAAAATTCTTCATGACACAATTATTACGCGCTGATTTCGTGGGTCGTATTTCTCGCGTAAATGGAGAGACTTTACTATTATAGATTAAACTATACGACTAATATAATTAACCAGATAATAAACGAAGAATCAATAATTAACCAAAAACAATCTGACATTGTTTACGAATGATCCAAATTTCAACAAATACTTTATTCACATTACAATGTCTTTAGAATTTCAATTTCCACAGTTTGTCATATTATAGACACTCGATGCAAATAATTATAAATGAAAGTGTAATGTTCCTATTGTATATAAAATGTTGCAAGACGACAAAAGATGCAGAATTTTATGCTCGATTGGTTGGGCATGCGATTAGGTCTTACAGCACTTTTACTCGTTATATAAATATGTATCGATCGTTTAATTATGGGTTTATTTTTTTAATCAATTCTCTTCGCAAATGAACTATATGCATATATATCGTCACACTGTGAAAACTATATTGCTATTTTTCGAGTATTGGTAATCAGCCATTAAGCTTCTGGTCCATTATTTTTTTCCTGTCGATGGCGTATTTTTCTTTGTCTATGGGTTACAGTTTCGAGTCCCACGCCTGCTTGAAGAAAAATAAATAGCGATCTTCAAATAAATATATATTTTTGCTTTTTCATATTGCATGGATTAATAATTAGACACATAATGATCAAACTCCACATTCGGAAAAGGCATGCTTCATAAATAATCTTTGTTTACAAAAAAAGGTGTTGAATGATTTTCTTTGAAATGTTGTACAATTTTTATGCTTTCTCATCATGTATATTTTTTATTCTGTAAACGGTAAAAATAAATATATGTTAAAAAAATAAAATTAATATTTATTGCCGATAAACTCGGTAATACAAGTAATGTGAAATTATAATTCGTATTCGACATGAAATTGCGTGCTTGCTAGACGCCCACTTTCAATTCTGAGTCATTCGGAACTAGGTCTGAAGAAAGTTTCTGCAACTTTATTATCTATTATTCTAAATTAATAAGCGTTTATAATTGAAAAAAAATGACGACTATTTGATATAAATGTATCAATCCGCAACCATTCATCTTCACAGTCCTGATCACGAAAGGATAACATTGCGCTTATAAATTCAGTGTATCCAGACGATTCTCATAAACTCTTAATGTAAATGAGAAATTTATAATGCCATATTAGAAGGTGTGAGAGACATGATAACATGAGAATTATAAAAGGCACAATGGCATAGATATCGAGGAGCTGTTGGAGAAGTTGCCCCGGGCGCACGAACCATGGGTGGCGCAAAATATTATAGTGGGGTGCAAGTAAAAATTTTAGCTAGCGTGAGAGCTAACAAACGTGAAATTATAGAGGTCGCAACCATTTTACTTGCTCCAGGGCGCTGAATATTTAGCAAAGCCACTGAAAAGACGTAATGTGGTTCGACTGTTGTCAATTTAAAAAAATACGATTATACACCTTGACAGAGGTAGTCTACCAACCTAAAAACGTCAAAAGTAACTCAACAAGATCTACCCAATGGATTTATCTGTTTAGTGAAGTTAGTGTAGTATAAATAAAATTTAAAATTTGTCGCCAACTTAGCGGCAAATCTAGAATATTAATTGTTGTTTTTTGTGATTAGTGAATGTTGAGGTTAACTTGTGGAATTATACGCAGTCATACATAACGTAAAGTTTGAAAAAAAAACACTCCAAAAAAAATAAAATTTTGCGGAGAAAAAATGGCGGTAAATTTAAAATATCAGCTAATTTTCGGACACCCTTCATCTATGCGCACATAATTTAATTATTGAATACCACTGAAATATTTTGTTTGCTAGATATACTAAATTGAAATCTTATTTCTGCTTTCCTAAACATTTTTGAAATTGAAAAATAGGGTCCTTCTGTCGTCTGACTATCGAATATATTACTGCTGTAGAGCAGCATTTGGGGCATCATTTCTAACGAGTTCATCGTCACTTTAAATTCCCGAGTATTGTATCAGTGGCGTAGCTACATATTCAGCGCTCTGTAGCAAGTAAAATCGTCGCGCCCACTATGATTTCTTGTTTTTTAGCTCTTTAAAATACCTATAGTAAAAATTTGACTTTTTTCCAGCAATTGTGGTTTCTTGTTTATTTTATTTTTTTGCTTCTCACGCAAGCTTAATATTTTTACTTCCTACTGCCTTGCGCTCCCTATGATTTCTGCGCCTGGAGCAGTTTGCTCCAACTGCTCCTTGGTAGCTATGCCACTGAATGATATGACTTGATTAAAGGGTTTGATTGAATTACTTATTGAAATATGAATTATATATTCACATTGTAGTTATTCATAATATCCGTCTCAAATATAAACTGTGATTTACGTCGGTTTGTATTTGAATTAATGATTTCATTCAGCAATAAAGAAGAGGTCTTTATACTCTTAAAGTGACCACTGAGATGCATGTAGTGTTCAAGGAAACAATGACCAACTCGGCCTCTGAGAACGCGATGAATTTATAGACGAAGCTAAGTGACCAAATAATTAAATTATTAAATTAATACACCGCTGGCATTTTTTTTACTTCTAATATTGTGGCTGCAGTTTCAACCATGGATAGTGTGTTACTTGCTAAGGAATCAGATGTCGGAAAATTCGTAGGTGTGTCAAAATGTATCGGTCACCACTACTTTTAACATGTAGACAAAATCAATATACGGACGTTTTTAATTTTATAAATACGCATACACTAGCTTACAAGCTGATAATTAATAACAAAGATATCATTAGAATTAGAATATATTAGAAAATGAAAACACTATCCATATATCCTAGAAGTCTAATGTTTTTTTAGCGAAGTTTCGTATGACCATGGGAAATATTTTGTTATATCAAATATGGTGAACTTACTTACTAGAAAATTTAACCTTGGGCTAGTTTATCCCCGATTAACCTCAAAGGTTTTTTAGTTTAACGTATTTTTCTACGATTACAGATTTTATTGAAACTTGTGGCCCCTTCGTGTGTATTCCCTACGACGTATCAGGGAGCTTGGTGATTCGTTTCCTTATCTGAACATGGAAACCCTTGTGATTCAGGCTTCGGAAACACCGGCTTAATCACCCTGTCTTCTTAGAGACCGATTAACGGAAGCGTAAATATCTTTTGGCCCATATGGCCTTGGCCATAGGCGCTTTTTACCAAAAAGGCGCCAAAAAAATTGATTTACTTTTTTATCGAATTAAATTATATATTTTAATCTTTTTTGTCCAAAATGAGATTATCAGTTTTTTAGCCAGTACTGTGAGACAAACTATAATATTGACAATATAAAAATCCGATAATATGATACCATAGAATTATATTTGGTAGCGCTCCTGATTGTTTCCATATGGAGCAGTTTTGCCGTCAAACATATCGGAGAAAATGTGTTCATGTAAGTAGAGATTCATACATTTTATTGCGTACAACGAAAAACTAAAGAAGGCATTGCCAATGAAATACTTGATAAGTTGAAAAAAGATGGGTTTACTATATAGATATAATAGGACAAAGACACGACAGTGGAGCCAATATGGTTTCATGAATGATATACAATTCCACATACTACAAAGAAATAACCTGACCAAATTTGTTTCATGCGCCTGTTACTCTTTCAATTTAATATGTATAAATACATGCAGCCAGCAATTTTGCAGAAATTTATATATATTGGTATAATCCAAACTTATATTTACTTAAAAAAAGCGCATTTTCGTTGACTAGCCATAGGCGCTTTAATCGCTAATTACGCCGGTGCCGTATACTATATTGACGCATATGCAGATCCGAGGCATATGTATTTCCATTTTATTTTAATATTGCTGGTGTAGGTGGTGCTCTAAAAAAATTGAATACTTAGATGTATCTTGTATGCGGTGATGAATGTGAATGTACCGGGTTTGAATTGTTTGCTTGGCGTATTGTTTCACCATATCGCAATTATTATTGTACACGACGTCTTCCAATGAATCTCTGAATATCAACATGCGTATACTTCGGAGCCTCTTTTCCAGTCTTCCTAAACTTATTTTTTCTTCTACATTCTGGGAAATAGAGAAAAAGATTCATGAATATCCGCAATGTAAAAATTAATGAATAAAACTAAAAAGTTTTTAGTTTTACATATCATAAGTTTCATTTTATAATATGCTGTTGCCTAATTAATTATCGGTATCGAATTAAGTATATTTTCATAATAATGTATTTTTTTATACCTGTATAATGTATTTGAAAATACAGTTGACACTTTAAAATTACTTGTATAATATAAAATCTTTTATATTTTTGACAGTGTATTATTTATGAGCCCGCTCCGAATGTGGAGCATATAGATCTCAAAAAAATCAACATATCTTGATAGAGTTTTGTTCAGGAAAATTGTTTATCACACTAACTTAGTATAGTGGCGATGTTGTAAATAATTAAACGAAGTATTTTAAGTGCGTTATGAGATTAAATTGCAAAATATGGATTACGAGTATACATTTAATTTCTCATTGTGTCAAAAGTAAGTTATGGTGACATATAGGCATTCTCATTATAGTCATTATACCATACAATTCTGGATATTACAAATAGCGATTTACACGCACCGCTGATAAAACAATTTACATTTGAGTTTCGTAAATCTATACCCTGCCCTATTCAAACAGAGGCGCACTCAAAACATTCATTGTCCGGTGCTATAATATTAGAATAGAATAATAAATATTTTTCACAATGTCAGTTGTCAGATAAATGTAAAATATTGAGTGCAAATTTCGTGCGTAGATTTGCAAGCGACTGGTGTACAGTTTTGAATCCCTGACCTAACTGATTTTATTGTACAATGGACGATTAGTATTCGGGACGTGTCGCTGGAGCATGCAGCTACAAATTAAAGCTATTAGTGTGAGCATATCTACATGGCAGTAGTGAATATACTTCTTCATATAATTATATAGTCTCACCTATTGTGAGTGGCACGCATCAATCCTTTTTATGCCGATATACATCCGCTGACAACGATATATATGACTCATTGACGGGTATGACATTATTCCGCTACTTCTTACTTGTACCAAGTAAGTATAATATTTTAATATGATGCAGGAAGGCACGCCAAGATTATATTTATTGTGCGTGGTCTAGATTAGTGACCAGGGGCTCAATTCAGGGCCTGATTCCTACATAAATCAGATAATTAAAATTATTTTTTCAGGAACTGATAATATGCGTGTTCTGTTGCTAACAATGTACTTGTCATTGTTATACAGAAATGACAGCTATGTGTTTAACAAGTGCCGTGATTTTTTAACTTGTTTCAGTTCCTAGCTAGATTTAACCTCTTTGATCAGTGCTAGTATGTTGGTCAGCAAATATTATTAAGCTATCCTAATTTTAATTGGAACGTATCGATGATTGTTGATTATGTAGTCATAGTTTTCAACTGCCTTTTCAATACCACGAATAATCTAGAATAATTAAGTTATAACGTATCCTTTAAAACATTTGGAGGTGTGTAGCATGTTTTTTTTAAGTATTGAATGTTACTACTTTAACCGTGTAAAAATTCGCATCACTTTATGTTGTTAATTTGTTTTTATTTGTACAACTTAATAAAAAAAACAAGCTCTCCTGAGATGTATAGCTCTATTGAATGACGAAGAACACTATTAGTACATATAATAGATAATGTTATTATCATAGAAAACTAACACGCGAGTAACGAAAGTCGCACCCACTGAAGTTTTATATGTGCTATAATATTAATTAGGCCATAAAACGATTAAAATGGCCATGTTTTAGGTAAGAAGACAAATTACGTTCGTCGAATTCAACATCTATTCATTCTGTTTTGAACTGATGCTTAAAATCATATTATTTCATAAAACAATTATCGAATTTATTGAGTTACCCTTCTGCTTTTATTTTATTCTAAAAATATAGTGTCTATGGTTTGTATAGTTGATTTACACTCGTGGTACATTTTCATTCTAGAATATATTACAATTTGACTTCGTTGAAATATAACCAACTTAAATTTGAATAAAATAAATATTCAGCTAAATTCGCGCCTTTCTTGATCAATTCAAATTATCTATCGGCTGGCTGTCTAATAAGATTTTTAAATTTTGAATCTTATCTTCTGTTTGTCATGGGCGTAGTGACAACATGGAGCAATCGAAATTTATTATATTAATTCCAATAGAGATTTTTATACTATAAGGAAATACACATTTCATTTTCAATATCGACATTTTTAATTTATATTAACTTTCATTAATAATATTTAGGATATTTTTGTGCAATACGTTTTTTACATTGTAATTTATATTTTATAACGGTTTTACCGGTGTACGTAAGCGGCTAAAAAAAAATCCAAATCGTAAAATTTGGGTTATTCTTTCTTTACATTAGATTTTCACAAAGAATGAACAGGAATAAAAAACTAAAAAAGAGACCCGGAAAAACTGAAAATAGTCTTCTTAATTGTATCAATTAATTTTGGTTATCGTGATTATTTTATATTGTTACGCCACTGCTTTCGCACAAACTGACAACTTTACATAACGTCATTCCTGGTTTTTCTTCCTTAGATTTGTCTATGCCCATTCGGCCTTTTAGCAAGATTATGTGTTTGGCGCCTCTGAAATTAAAATAAATTTATTGCAACTGACTAAAATGATGTCGTATAATATGACAGGTGTGCGAGTGGACGGTGTCCAGCAGAACAAGCTGAACGTGCATGCCAAGGAGTTCACCATGATGAGGCAAAACGATCTGCAGAATTCCAGGTAATATCACATACTATACTGTTATTCATTTGTTTTGATTGAAAGCCGACATATTTTACAGGGTTTGCTACGACTTTGGACGTAAAGATGTCAATAAATAATAATTGTTAATTTAATTATATTCATTGTGGACATAAGTTTGAATTAAATCAATCAATACTATTTGTATACAATAAAAAAGAAAATAATCTTGAATTACCATCAAGTAAACAGCAAATGTCTTTACAAAGGTGTACCATGCTATATACTATTTCTGTAAACATTAGAAAGTACCTTTCTACGAATTTTTTCATTTTCATTTATAAGTTCGCATATTTATGATTTACACAGTATTTTTAATAGTTTCAGGTTTTCCATAAAATATCCTTTGTTATATTATCATTACTGCAAGTCACAAGTTTACAAAGAAAAATATTGTGTTGCGAATGGTTTACAATCAGTCTTTATAAAAAATATTTGTAGCAGTGTACCTCCGCTTAGTGGTAGTCTTGGAAATAAGTCGTATTTTTTTTTCCATACAAATATACTTGTACCAGTTAATTTTTAACATAAATATAAAAAAATAAAATCATATTATTTGACCGGTAGCATTCAATTACTTAATTCTGAACTTGTAATGCATCATACAATATTACAATTTCAGATCACAGATGAACGTCTCTCACATGGGAATGATTCCCTTGCACCACTCCAAGTCTTCAGGCAACATTTTACACCAGCTGGGGGCTCAGCAGCAACACCAGGCAGCTGCTGCAGCAGCTGCAGCCTTGGCTCGGCCCGCCCTACCTCCGCTCTACCATCACCAAGCCATTCCTCTCATCAGTAGTCAGTCCAGTGGGAACATACTTCACGTAAGACAATATATACATTGCTCCAGTTGCTTAAAAATTAATATCATGAAAAGTAAGAGTGGAGTTTTTTTTAAGGACTCATAACACTAAAATGAATTTAGCTACAGGATAACGATGAAAGACAAAGAACACTCTTTAGATACTTGTATTAGTTAGTGCTTCTATTTTTATGCTAAATATATTTACTCAATTGGTTTTTTTAAACATGCTCACTTCGAAAGTTATTTATATGGATCTCCGCATTATGAAGACATATTTCGACAGATTATTTTGTGAATGAATGTGACGTGAACTGCTTGATGGACAATTGCTCAACACAATGAGCATATCCAGACCTGTATTTTTCAGATTAAAAAATATATTTATAATATAATATCGAATAAAAAAAAGTTTTGCGTCAAGATTGCACAAAACAATAGTATTATCAGTGAAAAGGGTGAATTTTGGTATTAGTTCCCATAGTTTAAAGATCCTGTCATTAATCAAGATGTAGTATTTTTTACAATATTCGATGGAGTAAAAAAAAATTAATTGAAATGAAACATAGAAAAAAATACATATTTATATTTATTACTGCAGTAAGTGAATAGTATAAGTGCATTCAAGATATAAATACTAATGGTATTATTAAATTTCATCAAGGAAAATAACAGAAAGAGACCTTTTTTCTATTTTACAATGAGCATCCAAAGATATTATTCACAAATGACAAATATTCGATGTTTTTAGGTGAATGAAGAAAATGTGCTATGATAAGTTAGTATCGTAAATAAAAAATATATTATAAAATATTATTAAGGAATGCGAATTTAAAATTTTTTGAAATTATTATTGCAGAGTGCCCCACGTGTACATTTTAAGCTCCCTCAACAGCTGAGTCCTATGTCACCACAGAATCACCAACTGATACACCAAGAGAAGAAGCGGTCTCCGCCTGCAAACGCATTTGCCCCTCGACATGCAGTGCAACGAGCACCTTTTGTCTCAACTAATAATCAGCTACACCCACCTCTGCCACAGACTTATGCCTTAAAAAGGTCTAAGAGTTTGACTTCAGCCGACACTCTGGCCAGTGGAATGGCCGCTCTGGGATTGACAGCTGATGCAGCCGATCTCGGCGTGTTCCCACAAGAGATTCAGGAGAATTTGGAAAAAGCTTCACAAGGTATCTTCGCTTTCAAATGCTCATCAAACATAGTAAAAATACTGTTTGAGAATCATAAGAAATTATTAGTATTAATTAATTTGTACACATTCGTATCAACTATTTTATATATTGGTTGAGAAATTCACCAATTTTTGTACTACTGTTGTGGTATTTGAATATCAGTATGTCATCGTCCTATCCTAATAATATTCAAATTACTATTGGCAGAGACTTCTATTGAATAGAGATCAGCAAAACTAAAAAATATTTGCAATCTTTAAAGACTGCAATAAATAGTTTATTATTGATTAGTAGGAATAACATTTGCATCATTGTGATTATAGGAATACATTTCACTTCATATTTCTCAAATGAAATTTCATCAGTGAATTTTCCCTTAAATTTTTTTTTCTGTAGTACATTCATCACACTTTTTTTACTAAAACATTTTGAATTGAAATAAATTTTAAAGGTTACATGATTGACATGATTACAATTTTACTGACTTGGTATGTGCAGTCAATCTATTAAAAACTCAACTCTATTGTGTGTCATTTTCTTGAGGCCAATTAGCAACAAAAAAATGATATCTGTAATATTTTTTGATTTTAGGGTATGGTATTAAACTATAATTTATTTTATTTTTAAAAGATTTTCTTTGTTAATGAATAAACTTTTTATGAAATAAAAGTTTATAGATATATTCTATGCACATAAATGTTTTAAGAACTTTATTTTTATGAAAACCATGTATTTATCTTATCTTGTAATTATTTACTCAGATCCAAACCAGCTATCGGCCCGAATTCTGATGGAATTGGTGGGCCATGTGATGCGGCGAGCAGTGGAGAGCCCTCGCTATGCTCTGCCGGCTGCCCGTCAATGCATCGCTATCATCGAAAGAGAGAGGACAGAGACTTTTCTGGAATCTCTACTTAACACTTGCCAGCAGTGGTACCGCGATCGGGATAAGGTAAAATAATTTGGAGAAAATATGACAATCCTTGATGCATACCACAATAGTTGGTTTTTGGAGGTTGAGAATTTTTTTAAATATCTCTTGTTGCATTTGTAAAAAATACATATAAAGATAACACAATATGCGAAATGTCATAAATTCAAATTGGTTAAAAATAATAAGTGTTAAATAAATAATAAGTGAATTTTATGTTTACTTGTCATACTTTGAACAATTCCAAATTATTAGAGAGCTCTATGATAAAATAAAAAAAGCTGTACATAGAACTGTCAACCAGGATCATAAAGAGTAACAAAAAGGCACCGGGAAAAATTAATTTGTTTACGATTCAAAAGAAAAAGCATAAGATTTAGTACATATGCTTTAATTATGGAGATTTTACATTTCCGATTAGATTTTCATATTTTAACTGTAAATAAACCGAAAAATAATTTTAATCTTTAAATCACCTTTAACTAGTAAATACATATATTGCTTAATCTGAAAACAAGCCAACTGTATTTTGTGTGCGATAGAAAAATTAAGGCTGAATAAAATGGAATCAAAATGGGTTTCTCGACCACTGGTGGAGTTAGTTGGTTTGTAGTTAAGCTATCAAAATGTACACTTTATTTTAGCTCAGAAAATGAAGTCAACAGTTTGAGAATTTATCACGATAGATTATTTTTTACGAAAATTGGTTGTCAACTTGGTTGAACTTAAATTAATTCATGAAACCATGTGATAATTTTTTATATTCAGAAATGTTAGATAGAAGTTGTTGAATTAAATATACATATAAATTAAGTTAAATAAATCACAGATTACTTTATACCATCAGTGGGTACACTGTGCGTGGTAGTGGTAGTTTATTACAAAGATTACTGTACAATAACTATACATTTTTTACAATAATATGCTTCTTTATTTTGGTGATAATATTTACGTTGTTATAATTCTTACACTTCCTAAAGAGGCAAAGCCGTCAAGTTAACCTACTTACTGAACAAATTTTTATAATATTTAACAGCTTCTTAATGTGATGATGGGAGGTGGACGTCCCCGTCTGATGGCTTTCATCTCATTGCTACTGGAGCTCTTCTGTCAATTGAGGCGGAGATGCTCCAATCAGAGTGGTCAACCGCAGACCGCGGCCACGGGATCCGCCATCACTCCGCCTGCAAGAACTCTCCTTACACTCATCTGCAAATGCTGTGAAGAGTGTATCAGGGCTCCAGTACCCTCCGCCTCTGATGTAGGTTACTCTTTAGTGAACTTCGCTATATGTTTTCTAGCATTGACAAATTATTTGCATTTATATCCAGTGCAAATCAATTATATGTAACTATAGGGGCAGCAATAATATATAAGAATTTAAAATCAGCAAGTAAACAAAAAGAAAAACATTTTGTCTGCTGATCTATAATACCCATCACTTAAAATATTTAGGGTACTATGCGGCTATTGGCATCTTGTATCTAAAAAAAAAAAAAAACGATTTCTATCATATTATATTGTAAGTACATGTACATATATAGAGTTTATTTGTAAATCTGCATTATTTGTTTACAGACTGAAAATTTGTTCTTCGTTCTCACCTACATTGGTCGAGATCTAGAGACACATTTGCCAGGTGACTTAGAAAATCTTCTGGCTGCTGTCAGAGACGCGTTCCTTAATGCTTCTGCTGGACCGTCTATCACCAAGACCTTGCTCCAGCTTATAGAACTACATGCTTCGCATTGGCAGCTACCTGGAGGTGCTGTCCTCTACTACTATCCTTCCTCCAAGTGATCACTGCATAATATCGCCTTACATTATATGCTATGAGCTATTAACGTAAGAAATATAACTTATGTTGGAAACTCGATTATTTCAATCAAATGGTTATTTGAGTTATCTTGTAAATTAAAGATTTCTAATATTTTGTGCCATGAACTGCCATTCCTTGATTACTATTTTTTTGCTAGTATTGTACCCACATGCTGATAAAATTGTGCACTTAAAATACAGGCATAGAAATATTCTTAGTTTGAATCGCAGCTAGGAATGTAATACTCGGCTTTTGCCACTTATTTTTTATTCATGTATACATTTGGATTCATGGCGTATGCTTTCATGAATGTTCTGGTATTGAGTTAATCGCTGACTTGTAATTATTGTAAAAATCATGAGATGAATTTGATAGCAATGTATTATTAGTGGTCCTCTACGATTGGCATATTCTGTTACTATTGATCTGTATAATCGAGTTTCTACTGTTTTATTGAGTGTTCTTGCTGTTGGATAATGCCAGAGTTTGTCTGTCTATAAAGTGAAGATATTTTTCTTCAAGTTAATGTGCCTTTAAAATGAAATATAGGAATTTTGGAATAAATGATCTGATTGATGGATAGGGTAGCATTATAAATATGATACCTTACCATTATTTTAATTGTTTGAATAAATCCCTTTTGTCCATTGTTTTATATATAATAATATTGTTATAACTTTAATTTTCTAACTTAGTTCTGTCATTATACTATTCATAGAAAATTATCTCAGTGTAATTAAGTTTCAGGCTAATTTTTAATGCTTGTCACACTTTTTGTTTTTCATTTTAATTATTAATATCATTATTTTTACGATTTAAGTCACTATCACTGATATTTGATTTGCATAGTCGTTGGATTCT
This sequence comes from Rhyacophila evoluta, assembly GCA_022683975.1. Lineage (NCBI taxonomy): Eukaryota > Metazoa > Arthropoda > Insecta > Trichoptera > Rhyacophilidae > Rhyacophila > Rhyacophila evoluta. The sequence continues at coordinate 47,166 of JAGVSQ010000036.1, forward strand.
GTGAAAATGAACTACAATCACAGATACAATTTAATTAATATTGATTAACATGATAATTATTGATCTTCTTATCTTTGATAACCGCTGTGTTAATTAACAAAAAAAAGTAAAAAACAATTTTTATTATTAATATGATAATTAGGATGGACCAATAAATTCTCAATGTTTGCTGAAATGATAGTTTTGGTAAATGAATTAACAAGAATATTAATTATTTTTTAAAATATTAAAAATAAATATGTATAAAAATATATTTATCTACTAAGTCGAATGTGCCAAAATAATAATTTCATTTACAAACTGTGTGTATGAATTTAGTCAAATTTAGTATTTAATGTGTTTACTATTTCTATAATAAAATACGAAAAAAAAGCTGAAAATAATACAAAAAATTATGTGGACATTATGAATGCTAAATTAATGTATGTATTTATTTATTATAAAACCAGTGGGTAGTTTAATACCTAGCAGTAAGTAGAAAACTGTGAGTATCGTCACAAAATATGAAGGCAATTATGTACTGAGTTAATTTTTATTATTTATGACTTAATTTAATCGACGTTGAACTGAATAATATGTAATTTAAGGGAGAAAAAAATGAAAATTGTTGATTTTAGAATGGTTGCGCTTTCATTTGTCCAATCTTGAGGTTGTCTTAGATTAACCATAGAGATGCTTTTATTATGTTACACTTTTTATAAAATAAACAAATTTTGTAACATCTGCTTTGTTTTACTCAATTTAATGATCCCTAATCCAATTTTCTTCATTTTTTCTTACAATGTAGACATTTAGCCACTCAATAATAGCATAGGGACATAACAAAAAACATGTTCACAAAATATTATGGCTGCACACAATGCTGCGTCAGAGGTTGGAGGCGCCCTTGCGCAAAAAGTTTTTTGTACCAACTGTTTACATATTTTCACTGATTTATAACTTATATTTTAAATTAGGATTGTATATTTTTACAGCATACTTGTTTTCATAATGCAAATATCATTTCATGTCAAAAATATTGGCGAAATTATTTAATTTTTTTATATGTAAATGACGGTTTGACTGAAGATAAAAAAAATAAAAATGACCTGATTGAAATCGGAATACAACAATATTTATAGTGGAACACAGAAAATTAATTTGGCACTATCTTGCTTTATCTGGACTGTCAACAGTATTAAAAATATAGCACTTTTTATCCCTGTACATCTATATGATCACCCTTGTAGTGTAAAGGTAAGGGTGCGCGCTATGCACCAGGAGAATACATGTTCAATTCTCACATTTGTCGGATTTAAAAAAATCTGAAAATGCAGGACTAGATGCTCATTGGGTTGAGCAATTATCTGACAAGTAGTTCTCGTGAAAAATAATTTGTCAAGACATGTCTTCACATTGCAGAAAACTCCACTTTCGGAGTGGACTTCTTCACACTGTGTAGATCTATATTATGTACTTTCGAAGTGAAGATGGTTTTAAAAAATCAATATTTATGAAGAGAAGAGTAATGTACTACCAAGTCATATTGATTGTTGACATATTATTTCAACTTGTCTCCAAAATAGATATTTAAAACGACATGCATCTGATGTATAGCATTTGAATACTTTATAGACCAGGACCAGTTATTTTATTGCAATTCCTAAATTAATCTTCTTTTTTATAAGCTTTTACTAGATTTGAGTTGCGAACGGTATTATGAAAATCTAGTGTGCCCGTATAATATCCCGCGAAAGTTCAAAATAGCAGTGATTCAAAATTCGGTTCTTACACTTTACAGACTGAATATTGCACATATTAGGAATGTGAGCACTTGGAAACAAAAATAATACAGTAATTGATCAATATTGTCAATTAGATGCATCATTTCTGCAATATTTGATTATATTTGATATCAAGGAAAAAATAATTAATCGACATGAGTGGCGGTGACTGCAAACGCAACCTTCTGATGTCATATTTAAATTTGACGGCGATGAGTCAACGTCATTCAGTGAGTTAGCGAGCCAGGCGGTGGACCTGTTGCTTCAATTCCGCTGTCTATGGACAATAGCAATCGCGAAGTGATAATGCGATGGTTTTCGGTATTATTTTGATGTGATCTTTATAACTGTGCCATAATGGGATTAATAAGTTCTAGGACGGAAACTCCTCCTTTATTGGATATTGTGCCCTTGTCCTGTAATAAAAATTACCATGCCCGTCAAGGCTCGGCTAGAAGCCGCGCTAGACAGCCGATGCCAGACCCTGCGGAGCTCGACAAACGTTTTGTCAAAGTTTTGGTATGTATTCTCGTTGAAAGTGTAAACAAATATTATCAATCGATATCCTGAAATGTCAGTCATTGTTTACAATTCATGCACATATTCACATCACAATGACCATGATGTTTGAAAAAATCGTCGTTCCTGTTGTTAGTAATTATGACAAAACAACAAAAAAAGTACGTGGGCATCCGTATAACATAAATTATTTCGGCGTACATTTTCTTTTGGTGTACAATCGTTTTAATTATTATGCCCTATCTATGTTTCATTTTATCACTGAATGCATACTGGCCGGATTGTATTCACCAGCGATAATGAATTATGAAATACATATTGCCCAAATTTGACACTTCTAGTTTTGTATCAACTACGTACTTACTTGCTCAATTGGATGACATAAACGACAACAAAAAAACTTTTGGATAACGCGACAACTCTCAACATCTATCCTGTAACACTCTTTTAATATTATGAGTAGATGAATTATTTATCCATTCCTTATTAATTAAATAATACGACACATACAGATTATTGTTATAGATAGATCAGTGTTTATTTGTTAAATTAATAATCTAATAGGGATGTGGATGTGAAGTTAGAGTCACCATGCATTTATTTATTTTAAGAATCCATAATTCTTACTATTTCTTAAGATTTCTTTTGGTAAATGAAAAATGACCGTCTAATATTCTGCAACATTTAGTTGAGATTTGTTTTGCAAGCCTAATTCTTACTAATCAAATTCTTTTTAATGAGTATCAAGAGGGAGCAAAATGGGGCATTGTTAGAGACACCCATGCATTGGGCACAAAAATAATTTAACTGTAAAAAAGCAAAACAATATTGATAATATGATATTGTTAAATCCATTAAGGTTAAGCAACTTTATATTATATCTTATGCCATGTAACTTTAAAAGTCATTTTTGAATTCAACATATTTTGTGATTTGAACATCAATGAATTTATGTTCTTAATACTGAGGCTCTATTAGTGATAAAAGTTATTTATCAGAAATATTGTCTCCCCGGTAGCGTAGTTGGTAGCATGCGCGCCTAGCAATCCGGGGAATGTGGGTTCGATTCCCCATCTGTCGGATTTAAGAATCCAAAAAACAGGGGTGGATGCTTATTGGGTTGAGCAATTGTCTGAAACAATTCTTGTGAAAAATAATCAGTCAAAACGTCTTCACATTGCGGAGATCCATATACACCATTTTCGGAGTGAACTTCACACTGTGTAGATCCATATGCTCCACTTTGGGAGCAAACATGATATAAAAAAAAATGCGAGTAGGCAACATTTGAATTGGGACACTAGTTTAAATATAAATACTAAATGACTTTAACTAACATTTCACCCTCAGCTGATGGCATCAAATACTATCAAACCATTTTAAACACCATAGTGTATTTTTCAACGGTTTGATACGGTAGTCTCTCAGCTTCTGGCTTAATTTAAATCAGTAATACTCGATATTTATTTAATAAAACACTGTCAACAAATATTGGATTGGCATAATACCCATCTTGTTTGAAAAGTATCGGTATCGGTTTCATATTCTGTAACTCATTTCATACTCATTATCGTAGCATACTTGTAACTCATGCGATTTATATCAGGTACATATCATATTTTGAAACATAACTAGTTAGAAGATTTATTTACAAGTTTCAAAAATTTTTTGCCTCCATTCTAACTGAAAAATATGCAACATAAAAAATGAGTGTTACCATAGCTAATTGTACTGCATTCAAGGTCGGTGGTTATTTTAGAGGAGTTAAAATGTTCTTTATTACTTATTTGTGGCAATGGAAATATGTGAATGTTATTTAAGTTAATGCACATTATTTGTCAATTTTCCATCCAGTTTTCAAACATACTATTATTTTGTCATAAAATATACTAGTTGATTTTTATTAAAAAAAAAAAATCTTGATTATGTAAAATCGCTACCTTTTCCTGTACTATAAATATTTATTTAAGAAATTAGAAGATACATGTCAGAAGAAGATATTTCATCATATATAGTTATAGATTATTAGGCTTATTATATTATTAATAACACTTAGGCAATTTATCTTGTTTTTTTTCATATTGTTGGTTGTTGATCCATGTTACTTATATTCAGGAACGAGACTAATAAAAATTAACTGTAAATATAATGGCAAATGTATTCAAATTTTTTGAATTTCATATTATATTTACACTATTTCCAGAAATAAAACTGGTGGAAGGATTTAAAGAGTCAATAAGAAAAAATATTTTAACTATATTGTATTTATACACTATATATTGATTTGACTCGTTTACCTCCAAGTGGTGTCTAGAGCAGTGCTTCCCAAATTGGGGGCCGCGAAAATATTCAGTACAAAGTACAAATATTCATTTATGAATATTTTTACACATGACATATTTAGGGAATATATGTATTTAAGTCTGTTCAATAATTCCTTTCGCGATTACATACCTATGCGAAACAGCATTTTCTTCATTACTTATATTAAAAACTAAACAAAGGTCATGCCTTTCCGCGGAGACTTTGGAAGATGCTTTGCAAGTTAGCATTTCTGACATTGAGTCCGATATCGATTTGTTATGTAAAAACATGCAACCTCATCTATCGAATTAAATTGTTTCATGTGTGTATAGTTTTTATTTGAAAAAAATGTTTTTAAGCAAGTTCCTATAATTTTATGCTGAATATAATATGTGTATTATAATTGTAATAATTATTGCCAAATAAATTTTTAACTATAAAAAAAAAATTTGGGGAGGGGCCGGGAATTAATTCTCCCAGATTTAGGGGGCCGTGACATAAAAGTAATTGGGAAGCACTGGTCTAGAGTATCACACATAGTAAGTAATCGTGTTTCACAAAAAAAATTGCATAACAAAAAATTATGTCACCTTAGAAACATGTCATGCCTGACCGATTACAAACAAACCTGATACTAGTATTCTCACGTAACAATCAATTTTTACACCTTGACCAGTTGTAGAATAAAATCACTAATTAATGCCGATTTCTTTTGTATTATTAATTTTATCAATACCCGCTTAAAAGTGCACGCTTCAGTCGTGTTAAATTTGCTAGTTGTGCTGAAATTTCTAAAAATTTATCAAATTTCAGATAATTTTGTCAAGATATTTCTTTTATCCAGATAGGAAATTGTCAAATTAGGGAGCTTAATAAAAATAATTATTTTGTAGCTTGGTATATTAAATATAATACACAATTGATCGAGTTAAACCAAGTTACAGCAAATGTACAAAAAAATAATTTGAGAAATGGGAATAATATAAATATAGTAGATCAGTGGTCTGCAACCACTATGCAAAACAATGTGCTGGGTGTGCCGCGGTGCATTTCTCCAACATCAGAAAATGCTGAAATTTTTTGGAAAAAACGTCAAGTGTGCCGTGAAAGAAAAAAGGTTACAAAGCACTGCGGTAGATAATATGAGATAAAATAGGCCAAGAGTTTGTCAGGTGGAATGGAGTAGTTGATGATCATTAAATCGATGAATAATCACACTAAATAGGGACAGGTGGTGAAACTTGTTACTGTAAGCCGGAACTTATTTTAGACTATCATGATATCAATGTTAGTCTTGAATTGAATAAGTAATTATTATTGATGTGAACAACTGTTTTAGTTGTTCATGCTACATCTGTTTTGGGATATAAATCTAATGTTGAGAAACCTAATCGTAAAAAAAAATAACAAAGTGGTCATCGAAATGTTTTTGTTAAGTTACTGGTATCATTTGACTGCAGCTTCAGTTGCATCAAAGCATTAAGAAATAATTGATTAACTAGTACCAATTTTATATTTTACATCGATGAGTCCAAGGTGTAACTAGGAATGGTAAAAATGTCAAATATATTCAATGATAAAAATGTATTCAGTACGCAGGTGCTTATTAAGATTGCAAACCACTTGTGGGAAACCTATTCTGCCCTGCTAAGTAAAAACCCAATATTTTGCGCTTAATTCCCTATGTAGATATCGCGTTTTTACTTAGTACGGCAGTATTGTACACTAAGTAATGATTGATATGGATTCATAGCATGAAATGGCCCTCAACACTATAAATTGTTGTTACAAATATTTGTTTAAAATTATTCCCACAGTTAAATCTATTTTATTTATTTAACTTTATATCTGAAAGATTACAAATAGCGATATCTTGCAAAACAATTTTGCAAGAATTTACAAGTGTGCTTTCTTTAATGCTATGTAGTAATATTTGCTTATAATAAATAGCAAACAATTTGAAATACTCATTCTAGATATTTTTTTATCTTCTGTAGGGCTATTTATATCTATAAATTGTGCGTACCAACATGGTTTATTCACATAAGCTAACCACACTTATCTTGCTTTTAAAAAAAATTGAAATAGTGGTTTTCACATATTTGTAGTGATAAGAATTGAGTTTAACAAAAATAATATGACACCCTTAAATAATATCATATAAGTTAGTAAAGTAATATTAATGTTTCAACATAAAACTTGAACAAAAATGATAAGTATGCAAGCCTTCTCTAGTTATAGTAAATACTCTTCAAGTGCAGATTAATAATTAAATAACACTTCTGAAAAGTGCTCTAATTCTTGTAAATAGAAAAAATTAAATGTCGCAATATGATTGTTTTATTTAGAAATGAGCTATCAGTCCTTTTAGTCATGACAGGATGTAAGCTGTTGTTTTTAATATTTTACACCTAACTAGTTCCCCGTTTTTGATATTTAAATAATATTATTAAAACCCGTAATCACATTACTGTGACGTGATTCTGACTTCATTTTGGTTTGCTGCCATTTCACTAACCGCAGGACATATTAAACTTCGTCATTGATATTCATAGCCCTTATTGATTGCATTAAACTGGCTGAAATTACGATATTGAAAAAATATTTGAAAAACACACTCGGTAGGCACATGAAGAAGGATCTTGCAGAAAATTATGGACTAAGACAGGCCTGGAAAAATGTAGACTCATATATTGCGTTTTGCAAAGAGAGTCTTTATCGAATTTCTAAGATTGCAATTGAGGGGTATGTTTGTTGTCTTTATGGATGAATAATTTTTGACTCAGTCAGTTGCAGATGAATCGGCATACCAAAGCTTTGGTGGTTGGACAATATCATTATATATAATAGAGCAATCCGGACAAATAGAATATAGTTTATTCCAGTAGGAGGTTTAGGTTTACCCTGGGCTATCAAGCCAACAATAGGGATGATTTATATATTGTATTTAAAATATCTGTTCATCAAATCATTCAAAGTTCATATATTGGGCAAACTCATATCCGTATGCAGCTAGATGTAAAATTATATTGTAACACCACATACCTCATTGCATACCATATTGAGTACCACATATTCAGACCATTTCAGCGCTTTTTAATGGGTATAAAATTTCAGTAAAAATCAGATGGATATGATAAACGCCCATTATCAAATTCTTAAATCAAAATTTCATGAGTTTGTAGAGATGGAAAAAGGTTATCAAACGAATGAATGATTTTTCACGAAAATTTGTTGTCAGACAATTGCTCGACCCGATAGGCAGATATGGAAATAGAACCCGCACTCCCCGGATGTGAGCCGCGCATGCTAACTTCTATCCTTTGAGGGAGACAAACCGAAATCCTGAAAACTATTTTTACTTTTACCCAATAAATAGTTTTCAGATATATTTTTAAAAATCTTAATAACATTATCTCAATGACATTTCAAAAACCAAAGCCAGTCTTAACAAGCAAGTTTATATGAAATGTATGAGACTCAATTTGGCATTCAGACATTTTAATGAAGTGCAAAAGAATTGTTTAAATATAAGGCAAAAATGAATATTACTAGAAAAAACTTCAGGTTTTTTTTTTGTTTTATTGTTTGAAGACTTTCTTGCTGATTAATATCTGCTGTTATACAGGTTGTCATGTTTACTCCATTTTGAAGAAACACCCATAGTCATATTATTTGGGTAATAAGAATAGTTTAGCATAGTCATGTTTTTAAAACAATGTAATAAATAATAAAAACAGTCATATCTAAACCCCAATCTGACAGTGGATATGGATTAGAATGGTGATTTTCCATCTAACTTGTTTGTGTATTGTTTTCCAGGCATCGATGGACCTCCCCGCAGACAAAGCCAAGCTACTCCGAAGTTACGACAACGAAAAGAAATGGGAGATCATCTGCGACCAGGATATGGTGCAGGCAAAAGGATCTCCTGCCCATTACCTCAACAAATTGAAGACTTACCTCGATCCGAAGGCCTCTAGAAGTCATCGAGTATGTAAAACACAAATGAGTATTATCCCAATATTATTCCCTGTAGATTTTTTGAAGGCAATATTATTTTTCACTCTCTGTTTGGTAGGCAAAATATAACGCTAAATAAAACGCTAGGTGTGTGACAGAAATCCAATTTTATAGATTATGATTATGCCGAAGGACTGGAAAATTAATTATACATAGTAAATAATATTGCTTCACCCAGTAAATCTCATTAGATCTGGGATGGATACAAAATAATCCAAATTTAAATAGTTAAAATGTCAAAATGATGATCATGATAAATTTTTTTATAATAGTTTATACATCTCCAAACATCACTAAATCAATAATCAACTGTATCTACGATTGTTAATCAAATATTGATGGCTTTAGGTTGACAACAAATCATATAAATATCATTAAAAACACATTGTTAAATTTTTCAAGAGGACCAAAAGACCTTATAAAAAATTAGTATTGGGACATTAAAGAAAATGGAATATACTTTGGAGTGAAGTAATGTTTGTTTTTACTTAAATAAAGTGTATTTCATTTTCATTTATTTCCTAATACTCATTTTTTGTTTTTGGTTCTTCTGGACAATTTAATAAATGTATGATATGTGTTAACTTATGGCCGTTGATATACTAATTGTGGAGTAGATATTTATTTTTATATAATTGTATATTCTAATTTCCGCCAATAAAAAATCGAAAATATAAAGCAATAATTACACGACAGATAGTCCTATATTGTATTATTCATTTGTTTGTGGAACAGCAATTTTTTTTCTTCACAATTGTATTTTTTCCTAACTCTCTATGAAGTGTTTCTGTCGACTCATTTCCAGTTCCAGGCTAGTATCAATTATTTATGCAAATCATTATTTTCCCTATATTTTTGTCTATAACATGTATAGATATAGGCATCTTGACAACTTTTTGGGAATTTCTTGTTCAGTCTAGTCACTAGACTCTAGTGTCTATTGACACATTTTCAACTAATATTAAATCAATTCTTGTTTGTCTGCAGTTAGATATTAAGAAGTATAACAGTATTCAAAAAATTAAAATACATTTATATAAAATGTTGATAAAGAGCTGAGATTTAAAACCAAGATTTTTCAAGTTTTCAATTCATAAACAACATGCCAATAAATAATAACTATATGAGTAATATTTGAATTATATATTTACAATTTGTTTGAGATGGGCATACATTCAATGCCAGTTTTGTAGCAATGAGTTATAAAGAATCCAGTGCCAACCCAATTAATAAAGAGTACACATAGATCAGATGATAAATCATGTTTATTTGCCGATGTCCATGTAAGCTAAACCTCTTAATGCTTGTCTATATGCCGTTTGTCTGTTTATGTTTTCCTCATGCCCTGTGTGTTGCTTTGGCTGCTATATGTCACTCATCTCCCATCTTGCTGTTATAGAAAAGGAAAATGGTAGGCGAATCCACTTCCACACAGGTCTTGAGAGATTTGGAAATATCACTGCGCACCAATCATATTGAGTGAGTATCACCTTACGCATCGATCTGCTTAATATCGTTTCCTTAAACCCTTTGAGTAGTATGGACGCACATGTTTGTCCGTACACCTTGTCGCTTTGTTTTCAAAGCCATTCTTTTATTTTTTAATAAAATGTTATTATTTCTTTTATGATAAATACTAGATAGATCTATTGATATGATAATGATATGTGGAAGTCATTACATTCATATCATTTATTTTTAGGCTAGAAAGAGATATGTAAACATTATGAAAAAGATGAGGGAAAAAGAGTTTAGCATTGAAAAATTCTCTTATGCTCTTTCGATATTTATTATGTTTTGTAAAGAAACTAAAGATTATTTATATTGATTTCTCTACATCACATTCTTCCCAATTTGGGATAACTTTTCTGTTTATTTTGTTCGTAGAGCATTTTTACAAATTGGTATATCCAATTTGATTTATTTTATGATATTAGTAGAGTTGATAGCAGTTAAAGATATCAGTGTTTAAAACTTGTGTGCATAAAAAATTAACTCACTAAAAAAAGGGTTAATAAAATACTCATATATGCTGTTATAATGGCATCTCGACTACATGATATAGGTAGCATAGTTTCACATTTAGTAAATGTTTTGTTGATTGATACAAAACCCTTAATTTTTTAATAACACAATCTGAATATTGTTAAACGATTCTCTAGTAGTTTACATGTGTGGCTATCATCTTATTGTGCATTAAAAATAACATGTTTATGCTCCAACAAAAATGTTATATGGCGTATTATATTTGTATGATAATTATAATAATTGTTCAAAATCATTGTGTCCCCATATGCTTCTTTTTTAAGCCAATTGCTATATACTAACTCTACAATAGGGACTGAATTTTGCAATAAAACTTTCAAGACTTAAGTGCAAATATTGTGATCTAAATGAGGCATGATAAATTATCAGTCTATTATATTATATTTCCGTTGAAGAGATAGAGTAAGACAAGAGAAACAATTAAGCTATTTCCACAAGTGAGAAAACTTCTGCGAGCTGTCAGCTAGCAAAATAGACAGACCCATGAACTGAAACGCATATTAAATTATTGTGTTCCATTTTTTTTACAAAATTGCCAGTAACTTCATCATATAAATTATAATAGTAGATGTGGCTTTTATGCGGAAAAAAAACCTTACTGAAGGTGAGTCTTCAGTTAAGTTTTTGTTGGCTCAAAATATGGATCTGCAGCAAATTCTTTTCATGATGATTGGTTGGCAGGCGATCACTTGAACCAATGAGCTTTCAGTCTTGTAATTAAAAATTTGTTGCAATAATTATAGGAATTGAACCAGTACTAAATAATGATTCATGCAAGCTATTACTATCTCAGCTATAGATGTGACAAATTTCGCATTTTATTCATTGTTTTATTTGGGACTCAATGTTCATAGGTCATAATATTCACTTGTTTTGCACGTTGGGTTGTGTTCATGATCAGCTGCTCGCCAGACATCATAATATATTAATCTACTTCACTTCCCATAACCAAATGAAAGGATACAGAAGTTATTATGAATTTGAGTACTTGACTATTATCCAATAATAATGTATGACTGGAGCATGCAAATTTTTTACATTGCCTCTGTGTACAGTCATTCATAAATGCGCTTGGTATGTTCTCAATCTGTTTTCACTATCAACATTTATGTCACTGCTTATTATAAATCTATAAGTATGACACTTTTTTTTGCTGCATTTAATAAATGTAAAAAAATATTTTAAAACTTATTTTTAACCACATTCAACAATATAATAATCTTATCGAAAACCCATGACACCAAATATGTCATAAGTATCATAGTTTTTTATTGAAACCGATTGTTATCATTGACGTGCGTGGAATTTTTCTTCATTTGTATCAACCTTTCCGAAATCAGATATCTTTACATTTGAATGAACTTTACGTATTGATACCAGGCTCCAAACTATAGAGGATATTTACTTAATTCTAACTTGAATTTTAACAATTGATAGTGCTTGATGAAAACCGATTTTAAACCCAAAATTATTTGAAATTTGTAAACTTCTTTATAGATTGTTATTTATGGTCTGGGTTTCGTCTGCAAGCATCATTAGACAAAACTATGTGCATATATACATTGATGAACTTCCCGCTACATGCTTGTATATTATTTATATACATACTGTCTAAAAATGTTGAAAAGTGAAACTGAGGTCACAAAAATGATCCACAAGATGCTTAAATTTTTGATGCACCTAATATTCATGGCGTAAAAATTTTTCATTTAATTCTTACACAATTTCCAGCAATTACTTTAACGTTATTTAAAACATGTATAAACAAAGAAGATATTCTACAAGGAATAGCAAATAGCAAAGGTAAAAATAAAAAGAGAGTTTGCCAAGAAAATTAGACATGTCATATTCTAAAAAAATATACAACAGCATCCATCTAAAGTTACCTCATTCAGGTGGAAGATATTGATAACCGAGGCAATTTTGCTAAAAATGAACATCGCCCCCTCCGTATCGGCATGACTACTGGCTAGAATGCCATCTGTATAGCAAAGGAAATATCCATTTTTGTTATCAGTTGCACTAATTTATTAAAAATATTTTGAATAATGTTAAGGGTGTACACATATTTCTATGAAATCAAATTGACATATTGAAATATCAAATATTTAACATTCTGATATTAAAGTTTATGAGATATTTTGTGATATGTGTGAGTTTACATTAGAGTTATTTATAACATTATGCTTTGATTTCCATTCAAGTATGATGTTATAGCTTAATAAATAAAATTATGAAAGTGGTGCATGATCACTTTTTTTCCATTTCAATAAATAGCACAAGATAATTAACCTATCAAATAGCTGTTCAAATGAATCAAGTGCCTTCCGTAGTCTATATTATTATCTTCATATAATATATCATTACGGATTTTCCCATTCACTTTAAGAACCACATTTACTAATAATTATTCATTGCATATTTCCTTATCATATTTATAATATCTGCATTGCTTAATTGTGTAATCTTTGTATACTTATTTGCATGCCTAATAATTCCGAAAACCCTATTTTTAATTAGTTCTCATCGATAGTTTCACAACATTTATTAATATTTAATTTAATATCTTCAGATTCTCATGAAAGTCCATCAACTCTGTCCATAAATTCCCGGTTAATATTTGGGACTTCTAGAAATTAGTAGTAATAGCATCTTGAAATATAGGAACTGATTTACGAACATAAAATATGTCACCATTCTGTAGTACATGTATCGTATGTCTGCAGAGAATTATTAAAAAAAACTTCTTTCAATTAGTCCGGCGCGATATATTCACTTGGATATACCTCCAATCAATTTAAATCTGACACAATGCTCATTCTGTGGAGTCAAATAATTTTTGCCTTGTCATTGACCTTACACTTTTGATGCCAGCAATTTTTTAAAAATTCTTAGAATATCTGAATGTCTCTAAAAGTATTTAATAAAGTATCGGCAACCAAACATTAATTAATAGAGTGTTGCTGGTAACATCATCTTGTTTAAATTTAAATTGGCAACACTTGTTTGTTTTAATGAAGGACTCAAATAACAAAATATTGTATCATTTACATATTTTTAAAAATATTAGTGTCAACTTTTCACTCAAACAGATTATGGGGTTGTGAGTAAAAACATTACAGATATCTGTGCATGGATCCAAACATTTTATTAAATTTGTTTTGAAGAAACTTATTTTTAATATCGATGGCTTAATCTACAAAACAGACAACTCCATTTGTATGAAATGTTCAGGATCAACAAAAAACTTTCCTCGGTTGGTACGTTACTGCGTGGAGTTGGCTAGCGTCTGAGGATGGTTTTATGAATTTTCTGCGTTTTGTGTGCAATAGAAAAATCAAAGCTGAATAAAATTACATCAACATCAGTTTTACAATCATGGGTGGAGTTTGCTGGCTTGCAGATTAAGCCATCGATATGTATTCTCCTTTTTGTATCATACCTATTCCACTTGCGAAGTGATGATGAATGGAAAATGATATCTTCTATATTTCTATAAATAAAAAATAATATTTAATTAACACTATTTCTGCTGTAATATCTGTATTATCTATTTACCCAACCCTTCAACTTCTGCACAGAATCCAAATACTCGTAAGGACTAAAATAATGTTGATTGGGTCATTGCATTTTTGACAGAACTTTTTGTTGTCACATTGTTTTATTGTTTCGACAAGGATGTGACAATTGAAAAATTTATCTTTTTAATCTGTCAAATTACAGTTGTCATTTAATACTTTCACAAATTACACCAAAATCATCAGGATTCTCTCGTTTATTACAGATGTCACTTTCCATAATATATAAAATATGGTTATGGAATATTAGCATAGACTCCTACTGTAACCGATTATTGGTCAGTCTTACCAATGAATAAATCAGGGTGAATATAGGTGAGACCCGATTTAAATTGAAAATCAATTAACAGTCTATTGATCTGTGACCTGGTAAATGTCAGCGGCAAAACTAGCGCGTACATGAATTTATTATTTAGCCAATCCAGTATAAGAAAGATGGTCATTGTCATTCCTTACATTTTTATTAGGACACCAATTTGGATTGCAGCCAAGAAAGTACAATATTAATGTTTTCCATTTCATAAAAAAAATTGTATGGCATTCATTGAGTCACTCAAAAGTAACAGCACGCTTCTTTTTATAATATTATTATTACACTGATACACGATTCTAAGGTTAGAATGAGATTAGAGTTAATTAGAACTGAGAAATAGTTTTGATTAGGTATTCACATTTTTCTTAAAATCAATACTCTTGTTGCTTATTCTCTAATACGTACCATATCGTTCATTATTGACAATAAAAAAACAAGAATAATATTATGTTGTTATAATACAGTAGTAATTATATAGTGACATCTGTGATCTATCGAAGTCTTGATTTCACTGTAGTATAAAAATTTCCAATTTATTCGAGAATGTTTTCCATAGATGTTAGTTATTAAAGATTTTCAGTTGATTGCATTGTGTTAAATTAATTTTATTTGTAATGCATAGTTCATCGGAAAACCATGTTTGTTTTTTTTACTTCTTTCAGCTGCCAACTCATGAAGCCATTTCTTGTTCTAATATATAAGTTATAAGACATTTTTACAGTTTTGTTCTTCCAAAATAACAATCAATTTATCTTTTAATATTTTCAACTGATGGTGCTTGATGGAAATTGATTTTAAAATATGGACACACATATGGAAGTTTACCAGTTTTAAATAATTTAGAATGTATCTTTTGTTAAAAGGTGGGTGAAAGAGTTTCTGGATGAGAAGAACCAAGGCCTGGACGTGCTAGTGGATTACCTTAGCTTTCGCCTCAGCATGATGAGGCACGAACAGAGGATTGAAGAATCTAGGACAGCTTCCAATGATGGGATATCACAAGGTAAGCATATTACTTGATTGTAATAATGTATTGACTGCAGTTTTGTGTTGATACAAAAATTATTTGAGCATCAAATTTCCAATGTCTTTTCTTATCTAGATATTTATATCTCATTACCTTTAAATGTGTAATCTGGAGTGAAATCAAATTTATAATGTCATGTAAAATTCATGGTGACAATGCCATATTAAAAATGGTTGTTAATCTTCATTGTGAGAAGTTTATATTATGTTCCGGTTTAGGGCTGTCGATCAAAATTTACATAATTTTTTCCTTGTGTATTTTAATTGATGACACATGACATATGGGGTTCACTAAATGTATAATTGAAAACCAGTCTTTTTAAAACACTAAATCTCTCAATAAATATACTTTCATATTATAGAGTCGATAACATATGGTATATAATCCAAAGAAGTAATTGGAAATATACAGAATGATAATATTTTTAGTTAGTTTGTGAATTCAACAAACATAAAAGCATCGATATTGCATTTTAGCTGCTCTCCTGTTAATTTTCACTGTGTTTAATGCTCGCATTTTTCTCCTGTTTTTTATTGTCTGAATGAAATTATTTCCAACATTTCACTATTTTTGTATTTCTAGCAAATTCCTCATCAGAACCTGGTAGCGTTCGCCAATCTCTCCGTCCCCCCTTAACATCTGCACTGGTAAGCGGCTCTGGGGCAGGTGGTATGAGTGGATCAGACGGTAGCCCCTCCACAGTGAGGCGTCGCACCAAGCATGCAGCAAGACTCAATATGGGTGCCAGTACAGATGATATCCATGTCTGCATCATGTGTATGAGAGCTATCATGAACAATAAGGTAAAAGAGGAACTTCTAAAAATATATGTATGGATATTGTCAGGAAAGGAAAAGGATGTAACCCTCAATTTTTCATAATAGTTTTTCTTCCATAGTCGGAATTTATACAACTTAATTCACGTTCTATCAAAAGGAATTAAGTCGAAAATGACGAATTAGTGTCTAAATTTGGTTTTCAAGTATGAAAAAAGGATGGCCTGTGAAATTTGTGAACAGGAAAAAGGGCTTTCACGTAATCAATTTTACTGACTTTTCATAAATAACTTATTAAATTATTATCTTATTGAGTAAATAAAACACTAGTTTTAGTCTTCACGCATTTCAAGGTTGTGTCTATGTAATGTTTCGACGATTAAATAAATGTTTTTTGTGACTCCTGTAAAATTTTTCTATGTATGTTACGTCCTTTTCCTTTCCACAGTCGAAATAGTATATAAGATCTGTGAGCTGTTACACTATATATTTGTTGACCCCTTATAATCTCAGAAAAATAAAGTAAACCATGGGCTAAAGTAATGTCATGGTAGCCAAGGGGTAAGCATGCAAGCTTTAGGGTCAGATATATTCGTATCGAAGACCACAGCTATAAGATTTTTAAAATATCTTGACATTGTGAAGATCGATATACAACATATATTCTGGAGTAGTCATATTCACACTGTGGAGATCTATATGTTCCATCCACTTTCGGAGTGGATAGTTTCCATGACTGCAGCATTCTAATGAAAGATTTATTTAGTACGGTTCTTGACATCATCAACTAATTTAAAATAATGAACTGACCACAATTGCTAACTGAGTAAAAGTAGTAAAGTTGAAAAGGTTATATTATATTATTTTTAAACCTATGTATGAAAATCTTTCAAACAATATTTCAGTATGGATTCAATATGGTAATTCAGCACCGAGAAGCAATCAATAGCATAGCTTTGAGTCTGGTTCACCACTCCCTCCGCACGAAAGCGCTCGTCTTGGAACTATTGGCAGCTATCTGTCTGGTGAAGGGCGGACATCGCATCATCCTCTCCGCTTTTGACAACTTCAAACTTGTCTGTGAAGAAGAGCATAGATTTTGCACCCTTATGGAGTTCTTTAAGAACTTCGAAAACTTTCACATAGAATTTATGGTAAGCAAACGTGTTACATAATCATATAATTGATATTTTCGACTGATGGTGCTTGATGGAAATTGATTTTAAATTCTA
>JAGVSQ010000037.1:0-38491 GCA_022683975.1 Rhyacophila evoluta
CATACAAAATGAGCGAATATATTCGCTCAAGTTTATGTGTGTTTCTCGACAATTTGTATTACGAATTTGAATAATCAAGAATACGGAACATGTAGATACATCTATTAGGGTCCTCAATAAATACTATTGTTTGATAGTTATTTGATATTATGGTTTTTATGATTATACAGATATTCAACTTAAAGCTTCGCATGACATTTGACATCTGTTAAATACAGGGTTCTTAGTTATCCTGGCAGCAGTGTATCTGTTTCGTCATACATATTTTTCCGCAATTTGAAAATTTTAAAGAGTCATACAGGCATACAACACAGAGATTTATATATTAGTATTATGCAAAGAAGAAGTTTTTTTTAAATTTATAAATTGTGTTCTCCGTGCTTGTTTTTTTACAAGATTTTTGTCTTACAAAAAAAAAAAAATTTAAATTTTCATATTTATTTCACTAATAATGAATGAACAGTTTCATTTTGACATTGGCGATGACGACGTGCCTGACAAATCTCTGCCTGTTTTCACACAGCACACTGACGATTTTGTTCCAAAATAAACTCTCTCGATAGTTAAAGTTCAGGAGCAGATATTGAATGTATTGGAAATAGAGAAATAGATTTCTTCAAGCTCTTTATGAGCAGCTTGCTAATGAATTTATCCAGGTAGATTCCAAAGAATCCAGGTATCAGCGCAATCAGTGCAAAGTGTCTCTCTGTATGGAACCTTGTTTCGAAAAGTACCACACGATGGAAGATTATTAATATTTTCGTGATATTTTTGTTTTGTTAAAATCATTGATATTTTCGTGTTATATTTACTTTGAATTCTATCAAATATTTAATTAATGTATGTTTCCGTAATTTCTATGACAAGTTGTGACAACCCTGAAAAATTAAGTTGTGTTTTTCTGAGTGAATGCCAGCACAAACGCCATACAGTTTACATATTTGGAAAGTTTTCATAATATCCTTTAAATATATTTACAAAAAATATGATTTTATTGGGTTTCATTTTTATTATAAAATTCACGGCCTACCAGAATTTGTTCAGGTACTAGTACTTTAACAGACTTATTTTAGACTTAAATATTTCGGGTGTTTAGTCCATAGTCTGATCAACTGGCTGCCAACTAATTTTCATCGACGTTATGAAGGCAATAAATTATTATAAACGACTTTGTATTTTTTTTACAAGGAAATTTTGATGAAAGTGTCTCATCACTGATCGCTTGTAATAATACATAAGCCAGCACTCTCAACCGCAAGAGTCATCAATCACTTTAATGCATGTGATGTATGACAAACGCAGGCTGCTATGGCACATGTTTATGTTTGAGCAGAGGGCCGTTGGCACCACTACCTATACTTAATATTACGAACGTCATTGTAGATCACATTTCCTTTAGAGACTCTAATCGCTAGCAGGTTTACTTTCGTCTATAAGTGTTTTATTATTTACAGAATTTCTCTCTCGTCATATCTTTCGTGGACGTACATAAACCACAGTATATCAAACCTGAAAAGTTATGAGCTAAATACAGGATAAGAAGAAGGTTTTGTCTTTATAGACATCTACTTTTTCATTGTGATAGTGACATTACTTTAATTTCGAGAACTAGGATTGATAATATAAAACTGGCGCCAATAAAATTATGGGAAAGTCACTGTTTTCTACAAAATAAAATACAGCTTTTTACTTTTCTAAGCGGGTCATAAATAAGTATTTCTTTGTTTTCATTAAAAAATTAAAAATCATTTAAAATAAGCAGCATCTATAGTCTATGAATAAAAGTTGAAGTTGATTTAAATCTATGTTTTTAAATATTATATATGAATGCTCAATTAACCCTATGGGTGCCACCGATGAGTTATTTCACCAAATTTTGCTTGTCCCTTCAGGCCACGGACATCTTAACTCACCAACTGTTTTCAACGTCACATGAGTCCACCAGAATTTTATTTTAACTTTTTTTACATAATCGTATTCTACATTCTATTAAAAAGTTGGTAAATTTTTTGCCGCATCTCAAATATTGATGTGTTAACCGTAATTAACAATTTTAGTAATCTTTGATTTTTTTTATAAGCAGTGTCTATGATTTCGTTCGACGGCGCGGTTTTGTTTTTTATTTGTGTATTTTTATGATTACATGCATTGATAAATTGACCGGTATATTAATTGAAAATCATTTACTTTCGTTGTTTGTTCTGGCTATGCATACGTCTTGTTATAAACAACATTCTTTACTCATGTTTTACTGAGCGATAACTTATATACACTAAGCGATATGTAGCATGTAAAAGTAAAAAATGCGATGAGAATCGAAACACATTTGTAAAAAATGTAATGTGGCATTGTGTGTGGAACCTTTTTTTAAATCTACCATTTTTCAGAAAATATATCATATAAAAGATTACAATGGTTACCTCCGGTAAACTGACTGAAATACCGTTGTGACAACCCTATTCGTGTCTATTTTCAAAACAATATTTAACAGTTTAGTGTGGAAATGCCAATTGAAAACTTGAGAAACATATAAATTTGGTAAGTTTTCACAAATTTACATGAGTCTTAGCGTATTTTAAATTCTTGAACTGGCTTTTCTCATTTCAAAAATAGCTGGCCTACACAGGTGTCCACTTAGTAAAATTAGGCTGGCATGTGAAAGGTTGATGGAGTCCATAATTAAGAAAAATACATATAATGGTCACTATTTTTTGTAAAAAGTAATAAAACACGGCGTATACTATTTTGACACTGTTGATCTATTTTCAGTGACTAGATTATAGAAATTCATATACATTTATGTAATGTTTTACGGCTATGATGTCGAAATATCAACCTTAACGATAATTTGAAATTGACTAAAATTTATTATTCTTTCAACACAGAGCGCAAATTAAGTTTCATGGATAATTTACATTTTGTTTTAAAATGAAATATGGAAAATACTCAAATATTTTTACCATTATATGTATTAAAGTAAAATATAATACTCGTATAGCAAAAGACAAATATGTTTTTTACGTATTTTAAAGAAAAAGGTATCAAGCAAAAAGAAGACATTTAAATATATGAATGGAGCTTTTTTATCAAAAAGCTTTTTTTTTATAAAAAAGTTTTTATCCAAAAAGTCTCTTTGACCGTGAAGAGAGTTTTTGGTCTGAACTAATTTTGCTTTTCTACGTGATTTCATAATATTCTTATGTCTTTTCAATGTTGGATTGCTTATCAATTTTGAATTTTTTGGTTAAAAACAAAAAAAATGAAGCGAAAATTTGAAAAACAGAGTTAAGCGACTTGTTTAATCTAATGAAACTTGCCGGAGTTAAAAAGATCCCGCGGCTAGAGTCTCTGCCATAATGGCGTTTTTAAACGATGTGTTTGATAATAATCATAATTAATCATAATAATTATCCACATTAAAAAATAACTTATTTTGTAGTAGAGTAACTATTTTATTAATACTCTAGACTAGATTAAAAGAATCTAATATAAATGTATTCCTGTATACACAGTAATATACAAAAAAACTAAGGATATCGATATGTGAAATTTGTTTTCAAATTGAAGAATTATAATTGTTTTATGAAAAATTCAATTTTTTTGTTTTATATGGGATATCAGAAAGTATAGTGGGATATAGAAAATTTAATGCTGTTTACTATAGTTTAAGTTTCTTAGAAATATCGAAAGACTTCACTTCATACAATACAATTTATTATATTATTTATTTAGTCTATTATAATGAGTGTACTGGAAAATACTGGAAAAAATGACCTTTCAACCGATATATTACAGTCTCTCGCATGTCATTGCGTTATATTTTCAATGATTTGACGCTCTCGATCTTGCCAAGTAAGCATGCTTTTAAATATACATTTAAAACGATACGATATGATTTTCATTTATTAATCAAATAAATAGTTTATTATGTCTGTAGCTAAAGTCTGGTGACCGATCGGCGGCGCCAAATCATCTCACACCATTCACAATATTCGTTCTGATGTATTTACATTATAAGTGCATACTTCTTCAATGTCTTATTGCGGCATTCCAGTATCTAAAACTCAATTACACACATTAAAGTACGCGAATCGTCTCTTATGTCTTGGGTGTTTGGCATGCGCTAGATGCAACCGGAAATGGTGTCCGTCGCTTTATTTTACAAGGGAAGCTTCGATTCCAATTTTCATTAAACTCAGCGACATTCATTTTTCATGATAATAGATTTAGAAGCTTTTGGGTGTATTAAAAATTTGCCCAATTTCACCGTTAAAATTCTTTTTAATTAAAATGAGAATTATGTGAAAGTGCGAGAATAGTTACTACATAAAATTCACCCTAATTTTAAATTGATCTTTTTGTCAACGAGAAAAATCTTTTGATGTTCGAAGAAAACAAAACACAGCACCGCAAATCCAAAATATATTAGTAAAATTATTACATTTTAGATTCAAATGTTCTGTTTAAAAATGAAAATGAGCACGCTGCAAATATTGTCATTTTCAAAACCGTTGATTCAATTGTGATATTCCGAGTCTTCTGATTTGGGTAATTAAATAAAATAGTGTGGTGTAATATGGACATCAGACTGATACTGCATCCAAGTCTCTGCTGCCTACGTCCTACTGTCATCCACTTCCGCATCTGCAGTGCGGCCGACCCTTGTACGCATCCGGAGTCTCACACGTCAACCCTGTGATTGTAAACTTCATACCCCACTTACAATAAAATATATTTTTTATTGCACTTATTCAATACATTCATGGATACTCAAGAAATATCTCAGATATTATAGTTAATGTGCTGAAATATAGCACCCCGTATAGTAATCATTACATATCATTATGCATTATGGTTTTCATTTTTAACATATATTTGAGCCATACACAATTGAGTTTTAATATCATTAAACATGCTACACATTCATTACTTACACATTCATGCTTTTTACACCCGCGCTCAAAACATTGTAATGTATCATAACCTACTCTTAAAAAGATTGACTATGAGGTTAAAAGTAGAGAAATTTTGAGGCGCACTTCTTAACTTTTAACTGTTTAATAACTTCTGTAAGTTGCTAAAAATATATGGTAGACGTTTTTGTATGTCCATGGCAGGCTAGTTATCAGCAGAAGAGTTTCAACATTTTTACAACTTAAGCACACATATTTAAAAAATGGGCTACTTATATAATATCAAGAATGTTCAATATACACAAAGAAAAATGATTTAATATTATTATTATTATACAATCTAAGCTAATATTTATTAAAAAACAACTAAAAAACATCAAATAAAAGTTTAAATACGAGTAAGTGGTATTTTTATTAAAAATAGTTTTTATAAGATAGTTTTATAGATAAGTATAAAGTTGCAGTAAGCGAACGAAAAAGAACTTACTGTTACAGCAATACGGCAGTAGTATATTTTTGAGTTTATAAATAGTTCTCAAATTCTAGTCATCCAATGACATTTAATAATTGTTTGGCTAAAGACAGTGCCAAATATATTCAAGTCTCGCAATTTAGACATAACCATTGCAGTGTCGGTGTCGTCTAAAAGCAGCACAATGATTAAAATATCATACTTTGGGCCTAATACTGAAAGTGTTAATGTCAAATATATCAATTATTCAGTTCATGTGACTATTTGTTTCTCATCTACCATATTCATCATGAATGTCTGTTTTCTACAAAATAAATATATTGATAAGCTTAATGTGGTCAATTAAGTATTTTTTTTTCCTTTAATGTATTATGTTAACTGAGGAAACATTTTAAATTACTTTCTAACCGCAATTAAAATAGCTAATATTTTACATAAACACTTCTAGAATTGGCCTACTAATATAATATATATATATATATATATATGGCTTTCTATGCCGATATCGAATTTATTGCGACTGTTTTTTTTCTAAGAATTTGCATTAGAATTTCTGTATTGAATAATTTTAATAATGAAACAAAAGATCAGTCATTTAGAGTTATGAAAATTTAATATTCTGATAATTAGCGCAGTCGCCAAATTAATGTACACACAGGCTATAACTTTGTTTGGTAGCTGCGCGTTTAACGGTTTATAGTTCCTATAAAATGCCGAGTTGTCGTATGAGCATCTTTATGGTGTTTACATGCAAATTTATTTGCATATACGAAAACTTTATTGCTATGCGAAAAATTGCATAAGAATTTTCGCTGTGGAAAGATAACTTGTTTCAAATCCGAGTATAAAATAGTTTTAGATTTACCTAGAAGAATTTTAACGAAGATTGTTTGTCAAAAATTATTCAGCCCATTAAACATTTATAACGCATCTTTGCATTGAAAAAAACATACTGTTAATGATTTAAATCTGACTCAGACCTTCGATTTTGAACTGCTAGTCTTCTACACTACTATTATTATTATTATATTTGTCTATATGTTTTTTACCATGTCCGCTCCGAAAGTGAAACATATTGATCTTCGCATTGTGAAGATATTTGTTGACAGATTTTATTCAAGAGCGTTGATTGTGCACCTTTGATTATAAAAAATCTAGCAGTTGTTGAAATCAAACCCACAATCACCGGATCTAAAGTATGTACGCTAACCTTTCAGCTACCAGAAAGACATAAATATATTGTATTAGAGAATTTTTTTATCTTACTTTGCGAGCTTATATTAATTCTAGTTTCGATTAAGAGGTCAAAGAATATTAAAAAAAATCATGATTAGCTTTATTATCTAGGCATCGGACAATTTAACAATTCTCAGAGAATATAAGTACGTTTTTTTTGTACACCGTGTTTTATCCTGGCGTGGAGCATATGGATCTACACAGGTTGAAGATATCCAGTTTGAAAGAAAAGTATATGGAGCTCCTGAATGTGAAGACTTCTTGACAGATTATTTTTCACGAAAATTATTTTTCAGGCAATTACTCAACCCAATGAGCATCCAATCCTGCGAAATCCGACAGATTGGGAATCAAGCCCGCATTCTCCGGATTGTTAGGCACGCACGCTACCAATACACTACCGTGGATACCGGGGAGAAGTATGTATATCCGAATGGTATTGAAAAATATTTTCGATTTCGTCGTAAAAAACAACGCAATTATCACTGGACTTTACTGGAGGAGGTTACTGAAAAATTCAGGATCCACTCCAAGCTGTCGTAAATATGATGCATAATATATATTTTGTTAGTACTCTCCTCGAGTTGCAAGTGTTTTTGGTTAAAAGGAATTGAATAACATAAATTATCCACATTGAATTGAATTGAAATGACTATATCAAAAATATTCAAATTGTACTATCCTAAAAGTATCCACAGTTTCATGTTATCACAATTTCTTCTTAATTTTTTAAAGAATATTGTCGAATACTTCCCCGAAAAAATAAATCCTTTCGTTTATCTGAAATCTTTATATCCACCTCTAACAACGTGTAAACAAACTTAGTATGATTAATAACTTAAGGCATTGTTAATCTCTGTATTAGACAGTGATTAACGCAAAGGAGGACTTGTTGCCCTAAATCTAATCATAGCTCTAGAATAACAAGGTTCTATTAAACATTTTTATCCTATTCAGCTATTAAGCAAACATTTCAAATACTATAAATGAACGATATACTCTTATACTATTGTATAATCACTTCTTAAATATATAATTAATATTAGTTAATCATTAATTTACTCGATATCTGAGAGGTTAGCGTGTCCACTTCGCATCCGAGGAATGCGGGTTTTATTCCTCCATTTTTTTCGGAATTTGATTGAACATTTGTTTTTTTATCTCAAGATAGTCTAGTACTTAGTATCTCGAGTAGAGTTAACCGCGGACAAACGCGGATTCCGGAATTAGCGGAATTCCGAATTTCATTTTGCAATCCCTAGTTGAAACGATTCGCAAATTTTATCCACTATCCACGATGCACAGGGTAATATTTAAAATAACAAATCTAATCATGCTACATTGCATTCACATTAGATGCCACATTGTTATTGTAAGGCATTTTAGATGTCATTTTAAGCTTAAAGAAACACAAAGCTCACAAAATTGCTCATACGCCACGAAGTACGAACATTATGGTCAAATATGTTGTGATCCTGCAACATTGACAACCGCCAGCGACAATGTTGACAAATAATAACTAAACATTCTACCGGACTGCTTATTATGTTTCTAATTTATTTCGTATACTACACCGTATGACAATGTGTTAAATGTATAAAATAAAGCTTAATAATTTAAAAAAACACTAAATACAACATATTATAGTTTCATAATATTTTTTTCATGTATAAAACTAAGTTATAAATTATTTATGTTCACTTTGAATGTTAAGTATATGGGTATTTGCAATGTGAAGATGAAATCTTGATAGAATTTTTCTCTTGAATAAAAGTCAATAACTCAATCCATCTATGTTGCAATCCAGTATTTTTATTTAATTATAAAATTTCAACCAGCGGCTAGTTCCAAAGCACGCGTACTGACCAACTCAACCACCAAGACAATGTATAAAACTTATAGATACTTGAGAAACAGATATATGGCTTATTGTCAGCCAATTTTACTATTCCCGAGTCTTACTATTGACACATCCCAAAAAGCAAATCCTGCATTATATTAAAATAACGGTGAAATTAATAACTAAAATTTCAGATAATTTTGATTATATAAACTTTTATCAAATTTTATTCTAAAACTCCATTTCATTCACCCATATATAACATAATTTTATAAGAAAAATCTTATTATTGATATGAAAACCAATCCGGATTGTTTTCTTTGTCAAAGTGTAGTATGATTGTATATTTATTGAATACATGCAGCCTGAAAATATCAAAATTAAAAACTCCTATTTCAATCACGTTGCATCAAGCATTATGTGTCTATGTTATTATTTAATGGAAGATGGATTTAGTTATTTGTCTTTTTTATGTATTATTATAACTTGAAGAAAAATAATAAAGATATTCCATTCCAATAAACTATCCGGCTGCCATCAGCGCTGGATCAGCCTGAGGCACATACTACTGATACATTTGGGGAGCTTGAATCTTGCTCGTTTCTTCATCTTATCGTTGGGATTCTAGAGTCCTGGGAAACCGTCGAGTTCTATTCACAGGATGTACTTAGTGAAATTAAGGGATGCTGGAATGACCAGGGAGGATGGAAATATAAAAAAGTCATGATTTTCAAAATTCAGTCATCCATTTTATTTTTAATGCCATTATGCAAATATTGAAAAGAATAATCGTCCCTAATAAAGTCGATAAGACATATTTTTTTGTTGAAAATTTACCCCGTGAAAACGTATGACCACTTGGCTTCCCTTAAAGTAACCATACAAAAAGGTTAATCGGGTCGTAAAGCTTACACCGAAATAAAACACCGTTTAATCTGAAGTTAGACCTTTTTTTATTGTGTCACGTAAAACATTTTTCTTTTATTTTATGACACAATTTGGCCGAAAGTGTTGGTACTTGGATGAATCTTAATTTATTCGAGGAACACTCTTTATACCATAAACATGCTATATTTTTAACTACAAGTATCACCTATATGATACCAACGTATCCTTCCATTATATTTACATTATTATACCACCTTTAATTTAAGTATCCTGGCTGTAAATCCCATGAATACATCAAAACATATTAGTTAAGCTTTTCAAGAATTTTAAATACTAAATTTTCAGATTATAAACAAATAAATATCAAATCCTTATTAAAAAAATCCCTAAAAAAAAACATCACAACTATTGTTGAATAAAATTATCTCTTCTTGTAAAACTATATTATCTGTTTAATAGCTATTTTATATAGTGTTATTTTTTATGAAGAATTGTAAGCATGTTGTCTCTTATTTATCATACACAGTAAACTATTGTATTTCTATAGTAGGTCCGCTTTATTATATAAATATTATATATTTGTTATATTAAAAAAAATTATTTTGAAATAAATAAACACAAGAAATTGATATTTCAGGAGCAATTCAATTTTTTCTAGTTTGCTGTCACAATATTTTCCTTGCAGTTATTCGACGTGGAAGTGTGTCATTCAATATTCAACCAACTATTATAAATTGCTTTTTGATTTCAATATAAATAAATTAAAGTATGTTTGCCGTAAATAAAGCTTGTGGTTGTTGTTTATTGATTACCATGGTAACCGTTAGTTTTCTGACGCAGTTAGTGCTATTAATACACGTAATTCTGCAATGAACCTGTCACATTTTCAGAGATTTTTTACTGTTGCCATGAAGTCAAGAAGTATTTTAAAAAAAAAATTGACATTCTTCTTTTCTTCCGTGAATTAGTTAATTTTACTTAATTATTGAGTTGTACTATAGTCCATTCAGACCCTTGACTGACTTTAAACCACCATTAATAACTTAAACATCGATATTAAGTGCTTCTGAATTTGCTTCTGGATGATTTCTATCCGTATCAGTCGGATATAACGCAAAGAACAACTGCTAGATAGTGTTTCTTCAGTGATCATTTGGAGAACTCTACATTAAAAAAGCTGTATATTGTTCGTACGGAAGTTACATTTGGTTTGTTTTAACTGGTTCATTTATTATTTATAGAATTTTATTTTGAAGCACTCATGTTTTTTATCTATCTACTATCTAGCTCTTTTTAATATGTATATACAATTATCAGTTTAACAATTATACTGCTAACCCGTAACTCAGTTTTTTGAGTAACATTTAATGATTATTCAACTGGCTTTTCTTATTAATTCTTTACCTGCCACAGCTTTTTTTATATTTATATTTGTTTTCTAACATAGCTTAAAACTTTCCGCGAGATTACTTATAATTTATGTGTAACATTAAAAGCCTCGAGTCTCTCTCTGTTCATATCTCCATTTAAGCGAGCATGAGAACATTTCATAGATAATATAATTTATATTCCGGAGCACTTTTATCAATGAATAATACAAAAATAAATATTAATGGTCCTGCTTTACCCCTAAATTATATGTAATTTTACTCATAACCGAGCTCGTTATGTAGTTATTTGTATTTAATTATTTTTACTATTGTATTAAATATATGTAAAAACAATACACCAGCTAAATTTAAATAAAGTAAAAAACTACGTCTTTTGAAACATCTAGTAAACTTAATAAATATTTACTGATTTTCGAGTTTTTTAGAAAATACCTTGGATATCTCTGCTCATGCCGGAACTTCAAATTAAGTTACAATTAATTTTTGATTTGTACAAACTTCCGTGATACAAAATTGTATTTTTTATCCGTCGTAATTTTTCTAACAGTATTAAAAAGTTAGTCCTTATTATAAAATTTGCAATGTGAATCTGTTTGTGAGAGTGCCTCAAAATATAATTATTCTTTTCTTACTAAATGTAATATATAAAAAAGTTTTTATGTACATTTTCCTCTTGTATTGTGGAAAAACTTAAAATGATAAAATGTTGTCAAATAATTTGATGTTTTTTAAGAAACTTCTTAACAATATATACAATGTCGTGATTGATTTTTTTTATTTGTAATATCAAGCTTTATAGTTTAACTTGATATTCTTATTCTCTTGCTCATTATGAAAACTGAATTAATTCCACTATCTTGCTTTATTTCTAATCGAGAAAGATATATTTGATTAATTAGTAATATTATGAACAAAAATATATTTTTTCAACAGTTTACATTAAATTATATATGTGGATGTGTAAAAAAATGAATTTGATTCCGGTGGCCGATTTGAAAGGACCGCACTATCGTTCAGAAACGAATATTGCATATTCATACCCCATGGCTGAGCAGAAATTTAATACAAATACAAAATTGGATAATCAATGGATTAGGAAATCGGCTTATGCGCAGAAATGAAAATATCAGGCTAATTTTAATACAGTTGCAGTTAGTTACCTTGTCAACAAAGTCAACGGTTGAATAATTAATTAAATTCAATATTTATACTGTTTTCATTTCACAACTTTTCAACGAAATCGTATTAACTTTTAGAGTTAAATTTAACCCTTCAAATTTTATCTAGCAAATGCTGAGTCATTTAATTTAAAATAGTTTTTTTAATACTAGAGATAGCTTTCAATGTGTTTTAATGTTTAATATTCAGCCAGGGTACAGTACTCGCCACAGACCGCAGGCTAGTTAAAAGTTTTATGTTATTCAAATTTTCATCAACCTACTAAAAAAAAATCTTAAATATATTCAGGGTACATTACAATATACAGTTTGTCAGGAACTGTTTTTAAATAATTTAAAATATTAAAATCGTTCAGTAATTTTTTTAGGCTTAATATATTCATTATATCATTCACTTTGCTTCATTTCACATTTAAAAGACTAACTTTCACTGTGAAATTAAAGTAAATAAAAAAAAGTATTTAACAATTGTGTCACGAGGGCGACAAGTTTTCGTAACGTTAAATTTTTTAACGATTTTGTGTACGGATCCATCTCCACCCTAGCGACTTTCCATCCGGTAGAAGTTTTTCAATTATTCAAATATCCTGACTGCGGTATACAACCTTTCAGTCCTTTGGTGAGGCTTTCCCGACGTACTTACGTATGAACTCGATGGTCCCACGAAGTCATGGCCGTTTCAAATTAAATATTTATTTACCAACTTTTAACTCAGGAAATAAACGCAAAGTGTTAAGCACCAGGCTTTAAATATGTATGTGATTAAATGAGAGAGCTTTTTCTGAAATCAGGTAAACTCCGTCACAGAGGTGTACTCTTGATGCTTTTCAAGTATTTTGTGATTAAATAGTACAATAAAACACGTGTTTTGATAATTGCTTACAAGAAAATTGTACACATTTAAACTGAGCATATGGTGAAATATGGCATTTTAAACAAAATTAACCAAAATATATCCCCATATAAGTGTGTGTTATTTTTTATTTTAAAGAACAAATATTTACAATAATAAAGGATATGGAACTGAAAAAAATAATGTAAACTATCAAGTAAATAGTTTTTCAGTTCCATAAACCCAAATTATTGGAAATTAACCAAGCAACTACAATTTCTAACACTAAATTCCTATTTGATAGCTCCTATACAAATCTAACTACTAACTAATGAAAAAAAAAATCAAATGTGATAATTAGAATATGAGCCCAATAGTCAAGTGCAAAATATTATCCATATTGTCATTTGTCTATATGTGCATCACTTGTGTGTGAAATTGTCTCGTGCTCAACTGACTTGTACCTAAAGTTTTTGACTGCGTTATAATTGGACAATTCACATGATTTTTCAGTAACCAGACAACTGCACACATGATATCTGCGCACATATCGAAGTGCTCACGCTAACACAGAAATTAATATTAAGACATTTTATACTTAATTTACGTAATTATAGTATAAGTAGGGATCATTGAAATACAAATCTACCTCTACCGTAATTGGGTAAATTAAGTATAAAATGTCTTAATAATAATTTCTGTGCTAGTGTGAGCACTTCAATGTGTGCGCAGATGTCATGTAAGCACTTATCATGTGTGCAGTTGTCATGGAACCGATTTTTCATCTGTATATTTCAACAAATTACAATTTTAATGAAATATTTAAGTAGGTCGTAATTTATGAATTCTGATATACATGAGACTAATTGCAATTAACCATATTTATATTGCTTTTATTAAACTTTAGATAAATTATATTTTTACGTATATTACAATATAATACGCTATAGTCGAATAGGTAAGCACACGCTTTTTGTAATGGAAAGTCATAGAAAAATAAAGATGCAAGACTGGGTGTTAAATGAGGTCAACGATTGGCTAAAGACGAATTCTCTTGACAAATAATATGTAAAACCGTGCTTCACATTATTGATAAAAAGTATCGTATTTTTTTTTTTAGTATTTAAGTTTTTATATTAAATTTAATATTTTTTCGAAGTGTGTATTAAAATAAATTCGGAATTATCGTAAACCTACTAAAAAATGATGCTATCTGTGAAAACAGATTTTGTGACAGAAATACTTATGTTTTTTATGAATATAATATATTTTATATATATATGCACTTAGATAATCAGCTATTGAAGTTTGTATTTATATTAAATATACGCCTACTTCGAGTAGTCGTACGAGAATACAACAGAAATATCGTGAGAAAACGTTTCGTCAATATTTTATTATAAGCTCATAAAAGTCATAAATAATGACAGCAGTAAACTTTTTGCAAAGAAAAAACTTCGTTCGTAAAGCAGCGGAGGTTTATCACTAAAATAATTTAGTGACAACTTCAAACCAAGTGCCTTATCGCAATGTGACAAAAACATTCTAAAAAATATAATATCGGAAAAGAGAAGAATAACATTTCTCAGAAATAAAAAAAAGGATAAGAATGTCGGAAAGAAGAAATGATAAAATTGACAAAAAAAGGAAGTAATATAAGTATTATTCGGCTAATTTCCGGGATAATAAAACATTCGGTCGCATTTTTTATTAAGTAAATGACATACTTTAAAGATGGGCCCGTATGTGTTAAACGAAACAAACTGTTCAATATAATTTCAAATGTAACATATTTTCTGGGGTAATCAGACGTTTGCGATAAGGCAACTGCGCACAATAAAACTGCACACAAATTAATTGCGCGCAACTGATCACAAATAAATATTATTTTGTGACACCAATTTTGTGCAAGTTTTTATTAGTTGATTATTAACTAGACTGACCGCGGTCTTCCTAGAAAAAATGCGGTTCATAATCGTTGGAAATATGGAGGGTTATCAAAAACAGAAATTTGAGCTTAGCTTTTCGTGTTTCGTATTTGTGGTAGAGATTTATGAAAGTTATAATCGACATTACTTGCCTGTTCATGCAGCTTTATTTAATTTAAAATTCTTTTACGATCGTAAATATATAGTGTTTAAAATATAATTTGCCAATACTATAATTTTGCTTATTCAGTATAAAATGAAATAATCCTTCCGTGTGATCAGTTGTATATATGTACAATTGATTCGCGCGCATTTATTATGAAGCTTTATCATCTTTTCATCACTTTAGTTGATCATTAACTGACTGATACTGGTCACTTACGTATTTGAAGACGGCAGTGCAATTTTTGTGGCTGGTGAAACTGAAGAGCCGATGGTACAGAACGTATATCATAGTATATAATAGTACTATAGTATATAGCAAACAAGTCGTATACATATTATTTATTATATAACTCATTCTATACTTCCGAAAGTATGGTAAAGAATTAAAAAAAATGAAAAAAAAAAAATTATAATAAAAAATACCGCGAATCAATAAAGAATTCTTACTATTTGAAATGGGCGTGAAGAAAGGCTTCTTTATTTGAAAACTTTGGAAGATAACCAATTCGAAACTATGAAAAATATCCTAATTTACAAATTGAAAAATATGTGCAACACGTTTATTTTTCATTTAAGTTTATGACAAAAAAAATCAACAAATACCTTCTCAGCCTAGACAAAAAACGATAAAAAGTACTTCATACACAATTGAAACGTCTAATTTTAATTACTCTATGAGTAACAATTGGCAAATGTAATAATATCCATAATCATATTTTGATAAATAATTGCCAAAACGGTAACCTTATTATTGTTAAAGTATGACAAGCCATTAAATTTTTACCGTGTCCAGTCAATCAAATTAATTTTTTGTGATGCGATTTGCTTTCATTCTATTCGCATAACATGTGATGTAATATGATGTGAAAAAAGTTGTCACGCAAAAAATGAACTTGTGCAAATTTTAGTTTCCCTGGTTTGTTCGGTCAGAGAATTTGCTTTTAAAGTAAAGCTTAGAACAGATGATAGAAATATTTATTTTTCAATAAAAAATTAAAGCCGTATGATGTAATACTCTTGCATATAGCAAATGATACCAGTTTTAGTATCTACACATTGAACTACGATCTATTTTGATTAACTATAGACATTTCTTTTGATCGAATGATAATGTATTCCATAAATGTGTTGGCTAACCAGAAATGGCTTTCAAATCTAGTTAAATTAAAAAAAAAGCGTCTGTGCTCCCAAAGTGGATCATATTTGTTTTAATAATTTCAATGTGACAACTACAGATATTGAGTAAGTATTATATATGAATTTCCGTATTGTAAAGATTTATCTCGAATGATTTTGCCCAAAAATTGCTTATTAGCCAACTGCTCAATCCAATTGTATACAATCTCGTATCTGTAAATTTTGAAAAATTCTGCAATCAAAAGATTCAAGGCCACAACCTCCAGCTCCAACTTCATGTGCTAAGTGCAAGCTTAGACATCGAGTAAAAATCGATGTTTACTTAAGAAAAAACAAACAATTCTAAAATTAATATTAATTTATATCGATAACGTTTAGTTTTCTGAACGGATCTGTATTCTCAACAGATATGAAAAGGGTAAACAGAGGTTTTATAAAACCTGAAATTTCTTTTAATATATTTTTCCAGTAGGCCATTAATTAATTTTCGTAACACTTAACTACTAATTATTGTCTAAATGTACACCCCCTGGTAGTCGAGAGACGAAATCGTGCGCTTTGGAGCCCTAGATTCTGGATTCAAGTTTCACAGTTGCAGGATTTTTGACATGAAGGGCTGGGTACCGATTGGTTGATTATTTTTGCAACTAGCCGCGAAATAAATATTTCAGAGCAAGTCTTTACACTGTGGCCATTCATATACCGGAATAATC
Source organism: Rhyacophila evoluta (assembly GCA_022683975.1). Taxonomy (NCBI): domain Eukaryota; kingdom Metazoa; phylum Arthropoda; class Insecta; order Trichoptera; family Rhyacophilidae; genus Rhyacophila; species Rhyacophila evoluta. The sequence continues at coordinate 16,694 of JAGVSQ010000037.1, forward strand.
TTCATCAATATTTTCTTTAAGATGTAAGGATCTCTTCATGAACGACCAAAAGTCTGTAATTTTTGCACTTTCGACTAATATTCGAGTACTGATATATTTTAGATGACAAGTATTTTTAATGTTTAAATACATCCATAAAGAAAAAGATAGCGAACGCTCTAGGCTGCAATCAGTGGGAGCTGGAATTTCGAAACTACCGCGTGGTGCATTGTTTGATGTATCAGTACATATACATGCTGTCGCGTAGCTACCGAAAATCAGTTGGAGCAGGCTGTTCTAGGTGCACAAATCAAGGGGGCGCAATGAAATCAAAATTAATGTCAGAGCAGTGGCGGATTTACCACGCACCAGGCACGAGAATTTAAATATTTAAGATAGTTCGAGACCTAAAGAAAACGAGAAACTGTAGGGTGCGCAACGATTTTAATTGTTCCAGGGCGCTAACTTTGTAGCTACGCCACTACCCACATGATTTCATTTGGAGTAAACGTGGTAAAACAACAACAGCAGTTTAAATTTATTTGGTATAATATTTTGTATGTGTGGACGTAGAATAAGATTGTTACAAGCTGGCGCCGCCCATAGCCTTCATATCATTTATCAACCGGCCGACACTTTATTTACGTAGTGGGGCAATGTTTTTATTTTCTTAAATTTTCCGACGATTTTTTTCAGCACTGCCTTTTTCTCATCTGAAAAATGTTTATTGCTCCGCCACATATGACGCAGTTTGCGCGCATGCCATTCGTTGTTGGCAAATATTATACTATTTTATTTGGTAAACAATAAAAATAATACCACCATAAACTAAGCGCGTCTGCTACAATATTGTACATATTAAAAGTCATAATTCTAAACATATAAAAATAAACAAAGTTTATTTAAGCCTAGTCTAAATTACAAAAAAAAACTGTTTTTAACTGTCGCCTTACTATCCTAAAAGCTACACTCCTGGTCCCAAGTGCCCAGTAAAATATATATTTTAAATTCTAAGTATACAAAATTCACCTCATCTCACAGAAATAGTTTGACAACATCACAGGGCAAATATCTTCAACACACTAAGATATTATTTTCCAGTTGCTCAAATACTCCCTCTCTTCCCTTCTGAGACATAATGGCGTCATTCAAATTTATTTGATCACGTATACCAACATGATCAAATACACACACGCGCATGCGTTATTATTTATTATTTCCGATGATATTAATCAACTGTTTTATTTTGTAATAACATCATTCAAATTGTAATGGTTCTATTTAAGAATATATAAAGTCTAATATAAAGACTTTGCAATCGATTTATTTATAGACATATAATAATATATAAGTAACGTTCATTCACTATCTATCACCAGGTTAAGGGTGTTTTGATAATCCAAGTTAGATTCTAGAATCAAACAAGTACATACTTCTTCCATCTCTGAATAAGCTCTACTAAAGTCCTTTGGCTGTCAAAACGACTCTTCTAGCTTCTTAGTTGCCAGTTCAATTGGTGAAGTTTGTGCCTGTCAATTGACGTATTGATCAGAATATACCGAGAAAATTAAGAAGAATATGATGATATTACGTAGTAATACCAAGGAACAATGTAATTTATAAATCTATGTACATGTTTGAATCATAATTTCTAATAAGCTAATTTTATTTTTTAATAACTACTACACATATCCCATAAAAATAAGAATTCGATGATTACTCAACTTCAACTTTTCATAATATATCAATTTTCATTTATAATTTTACCGTCGTAAGTGAAACAAGTATATAGGTGGTACACGTATTTTTTTTATCTTATGTTTAACTCAACTGTGTCATATTCCGTGCTTCTATTCAATATTATATTAAGCTATCATCAATATTAACTTCCTTACATATTATATTTTCATTGCTGTCATCAGAAGTGTTCCTTAATATTTTCTGGTAACTTTTAATTTTTAAGTTATATAATATCATTTATCGCACTACCAGTGCCAGCAAATTTAAAATAGAAGTACTGTCCGGTATCATAAATTATTAATGCAATAATGCAGAATTTCCCAACCGCTATTCCGCGAGAATTTTAACCAGTTCGCGAATGGTTATTGTCCATTTTAAAATGCATACGCCAAAAATATGCCGTCAGTAAAAATTGTTCACCGGGAAAACTTACAAAAAGATTAGTATTTAAATCAGATTTTTCTTCTTAATATAGATATATAAAACTGTTTCTCGTGTTATTGTGTTACCTTTGTGATAACATTATACAAATAAGTAAGGCATTGTAATAAATAATACTTAAAGCTTAGTGTACACAAGTTCATGGATGTGAACTTGGAGATTTGAAAATAGTCGGACATAATAAATGAAAGATTTCTAGAAAATAAAATAATGATTCAAGTAGGAATGGCATTAAATAGTTATCAAAAAACGACAATTTATAAAAAAAAACTAACAGAAATATAATAAATGTATTTGCATATCATTAATATGTATAACCAGTAACCGGTTTGGGGAAATTTCAATTAAACTTCCATTTGTATTCTGTTGAATGAAATTTTAATAACGATTCGTCGATTATACGCTCGAAAATATGGTTTCATTTCATATTCAATTGAAATTTAACAATATTTAAATAAGGATTGGGGCGACTCTTTCGTGTTGAATATAATAATATTAATATTATACATTTTATCTACATAATTATATCTTAATTTCAATAATAGGTTAGAATTTACGCGACGAAAATAACAACCGAAAGAATTTACATCTTGAAAATATAAATTTATGAAATAGTTTTGAAATGGTATTCGAGGCTTTAAAGGCACGGTAAAAGTTCGCAGGTGTCGATAATGCTTTTTTGAACATATGCCGCGTCATGTCATCTATAATATTTCCTCGTGGATAATGGCATAGAGGCCTATATGTGGTCAAGGGTATATCGGTTTGTTTTCATGATTTATTGAACGACGCAAATACCACTTTCACAGAATATTAATTATGCGTACATTGGATTTTGTACATACTGACTAACTATTATACAGCAATGTCAATGTCTATACTTACTTCTTCATAATTTTTATGGTATGTAATTTTGTTTGTTTTTGATGTAGGAATTACATATATGAGTTAATTTGACGCTGTTTCTTCGTAATTATTACAATAAGCTCACCCATGTAGTTTTCTTACAGATGCATTTGTTTAATGCTAATTTCTTTGTCAGATGAGTGAAATTAATTTGAAAGTAATTCGGGTATAAAGATTTACACTCCCTTATATTTACTGTAAAAATATTTATACATAACATATTTAAAAAAATATGTAAACAACTCTTCCTGCAGTAATAAAAACAAAATAAATATAAATAGCGATTGCTTAATCTGCAAACTAGCCAACTCCATCTGTCATTGTTATGATGACTTATGTAGTATAGAGTAATCATTCGAATGAAACCCACCCGATTAAACTGGCCAATCTGTACTCAATATTTTTCTTCAGTATGGAAAGTCACCACGAAGCAAAATTAAAATACATAATATATTGATGGTAAATTGTGTCATAATAAAACAATGTAAATTAAAATCAAAAATAAATATAAATTCGAACAAAAAGATCCTTTCGTGACAGACAACAATTTTCCATTTCGCATTCCAAATAATATTTTTTTTTACTTCTTTGCAGTTTAATTAAAAATGTATTGGAATCTTCTTTGGTTTAATAATAACTCTTCTCTTACGTAAATTTCTTCTTAGATTTATTTTGGTTACTGAAACGATGTCTAGTTTTTGCATATTATTATGACTCAAACCAACTAACTATAAAGCAATCTTCCAAGAACAATAACTTGGCAATTTGATTCGTTTCACAACTCTGTTACAATAGCAGTACACGTATCACAGGATCTCATAGCACATTCAAACACAAACATGATCAATTTAGTTGTGTAACTTCTTCCTTTACAAAAAAACATCCATCAGTCACTCCAAAGATCAATTTAGTCATTTAATTATATTATGAATATTTAAGATATTGGAAATGCTAAATTATTATCTCGAAGCGTATTTGTATATATACTATGAATGCAAATAAAACTTTTATAATAAAATTTATTAAATTCAAATAAAATCAATTTATCGCAGTTGGTATTTTTATAATGGGTGGATGGTTACTTTTTGCGAACATTTTTATAAAAAGAATAAAGCTTAGATAAATAATAGTCCCAAAAAACATTGATATGAAAAAAAAACGGTCGGACAGTTATCTAAAAATACAAGCCAGTACAAAAGCAGTTAGCCTTTTATGCCCTGAAAATATAGCTACACGCATTAAATAAATATCTTGGAAAGGATTTGAACGAATATGTTAATTTTATTGCGCGGTTAAAAAGCTCTCTTTACATATTGTGTGGGTCGTTTTGTGAAATAGTGAGCTTTTCATTTTTACAGATTTTCAGCTACTTTTTTTGCGTAAACTTTAAATTCTAATAAAGAGTCATATAAAGGAAACCTTTACTAAGTATAAGAATAAAATTTTGTAGGTTGGACACACAAATTAGTCTTTTTATATGAACTACAGTAATTTGTCTCGGTGGTCGAGTTGAAGCATTTATGAAGAGTAATGACTTATGATATTTAGGTGACTAATGAGAGATTGTGTCCCCGGTTAGCGTAATTGATAGCGTGCGTGCTTAGCGATCCGGGGAATGCAGGTTAGATTCCTCATCTGTCGGACTTAATCTGAAAATGCAGGACTGGATGCGCATTGGGTTGAGCAATTGTCTGACAAACCATTTTAGTGAAAAATAATCTATCAAGACGTCTTCGCATTACAGAGATCCATATACTCTACTTTCGGAGTGCATATTTTCACACTATGTAGCCATATGCTCCACTTTGAGACCAAACTTGGTATCTAAAAAAAATGAGCGAGAAATAACATTATAAAACACACATACTACATTCGGAATGAAAGTTATCATAAAAGTAAATCTTTATTGAATCATATTTAACTCTGAACCATAACAAAGATATTTATTTTGAACTATTGTTCACAGTAATTGGCTGTTGGCCAAGTTATTCACTATAAGGCATCCCTAGTCTAGATAAACAAAGAAGTACATCGATTTTTTGCTGCAATTGAATTTAAATCTTCAATTAATACATTCTAGCGAATTATAAACGTTCACCTACTGAGGCAGCAAGAGCTTTGTTTGTATACTATTTAATAATTTGATGTGTACTTTCTGTCATTACACAAATTGGTGCGGAGGTAATAGAATAAATAGCTCTTACGCACGTGTGTATGTAATAAATTTAGCCACAAATAAGCACTTCAGTATAATACTGCTTCCAGTTACACTTAACACAATTGATGTTAGGCGGGTATGTTTATCTCTAGTTTAATCTATTTAGTTTTACGCAGTGGCTATTTACGCATAAGATATATGAAAAACATTTAATCACAGTATTAGATAATTACTATGCCTAAAAACACACTCGTCACATGTTAATTTAATTTTCTTCATATAAAATTATGGCGAGAGTATACTATGGCGTAACAAACAGATGATATCTTACAATTAGAATAAATTTTTAGCTGCAAGAAAGATCTCTCCAATTATTCAGTGGAATGTACTGAAATGATAGAAAAACTGAAAAATATATTTACTATTAATTAAGATTTACTATTAATTAAGATTTATCCCCAATGCAAGCCATTATACTATTGTAATCGGTCGGATAAACTAATATACTTCATTTTTATTGATCGATAATTTTCAAACAATTGGCATCCCGTATTTCACAACTTTTTTATTTGACTATTTTCACAATTCAAGTCTGAAATTAAGTATAAACTTTGTGATATTATAAAAGCTTATGATCTTACATAAAAAGCTTAATATATGAAGATTACTTGAGATTTGTTTATGCTGAAATATTTAAATAATAGATACATACAAGTAGTATCTACAATAAATTATCATAAATTGTAAATCGTAAACTGTAAAGATTAATTTATTTATGAATATATTATATTAAGCAGAATAATATACAAAGCATTTCACTTGTTACGTAATGTTTTATAGTCTTAAAGGCAGCGATTTTATTATCTTTTGTCTTTGTAGTTTATTGTGCTTACAAAATACATTTATATTCAATTTGAAAGATGATTTATATATATTTATTTATAAGAGAGTAGGCACACCTCGAACGCGATTATGACAAAATCCCCCCCATCTACTATGAAAAGCTCCGTTGTGGAATTTAATAATTTCCTCCTTTCCAAAACCTGATTCGCCGGATATTAAATATGCCATAGGAGTAACGACAACGTTTCACGCCAAAGAACTAGACCAAAAGTCCGTTACAAGATCTGTTATATACAATGGGAAAAGCTTCCTTTGAATAAATATATACAGGAAATGGAAAATTTTAATGCATATAATCAATTATTGCCACAATAGAGTGGCTCTATAGTATATACGTGTTAAAAAAACTATTTTGTAACATAGTGGAAATATATGATGGATAAAGAAAAATAAACATTCAAGACGGCTTCACATTGTGGAGTTCCATATACTCCACTTTAGGAGCGAACATTGTATAAGAAAAAGAAGAAGAAATCATCATTAAATTGACGGTCCTCAAAACAACGACTTGACAAACTAATTTTCACCTCAGTGAAACATTGATAGACTTAAGCATGGTTAAAAGTAATACTAGCTCATGAGTGATCAGTTGTATCCCACAAACAGAAAAAATAGATTTCAAAAAGTTTTATGCGCAAACTTATTTTTTAAAAGTTCTGCATAAATTTTCTTTCATAAATTTCCATTAAGATTTTAAAAACGTATTTAACATAACGTGCTATTAAATACATTGTAATATGATGTAAATAAATGATTCAATTTTCTTCTTTATTTTTCATTCGAGACATATTTTTTTCTAAAACTAAAACTAAAAAAGCTACTTTCGTAGAATCATGGAATAAATGCGCGACATTTTTATACACTGACAAAGAAATTTATGAGTTTTATTCAAATTTTATTGCGTATGGGATTTTTTTATGATTTATATAGGATTTACAGAATGTACATAATACATTTTATAGGAGTAAACAATATAACACATAATTCTTTTTTATTACTTGTAAGTATGTATGGAGAAAGAAATGTGTAGTCAAAGTAGATAATTTAGATTTTGTTATCACTGAAATAAAATACACTGAATACGAACTACCTTTCTGTTCTTTATCTATGTATAATATAATATATAAAAGGAGTCAACGTTTCTGCAATAAATAAAATGGATCATTGTGAACTACCCATTATATAGATTTCTCGTAACAGATGATTTTTCATTAGGATGGGTCAGCTAAAAAGTTATGAGTAATCGTATACTTTTGTAATTGGATGTAAATTACTTATAACATATCTGTCTGGTTGAAAATAATGATTATTTTCATAATTGATTTCCACTCCAAGTTGTATTATACAATCTTCTTCTTTTTGAAACCATATTCGTTCCCTAAATAGATCAAATGGCTGGAAAATGCCGCTTAAAAGTCACCCGCCAGCCATCTTGCATCCTCCCAGTTCATGGCAGCATCCCTTAAATTCTCTGAGTACATCGAGTACCCGCTAGCTTTGCAGGACGCTTAAAGCTTACCGGCCGGAACAAGAGACGAAAACAGAGTTCAGACTTTCTGGAGTCATCCGCAGTACGTGATCCACCGAATTCCAGCGCCACTACATGGTTTTTAATGTATTTTATCATACATTCATAGCATAAATATATTTAAAAAATTAGACCATTGATTGTCAACCAACTGCTCATCCCATTTTGATTTTAAATAATCTGCATACGAAACGTAAATGCTAAGGCGTACACGTCTAGGCTGACTTTAGTGTTAGGTATAAAGTTAAAACTCATTATTATGTTTATATACAACAAAAACTATATGTTGTGATCTTTCTGTCGTAATTTGCCCTAAATAAATTGTTTCGATTTGATTTGATTCAAGTTAAGAGACAATTGATAATATATATAATACTACAACATATTTTACTTAATGTTAAACTACATTAATATATTCAACCGACATGAAATTTATGTAGCCGCATTATCTGTATAATCATGTGCTGGAAAAAAATAATGAAATCATAAATAAACTGTGCGGCTCATTAATTCAGAAGCGAAATCCTTACGCTGTATTACATATTAAGCACACAAAAAATTACGGTAGGAATATAATAATTTTTAGATGCTCCTGCCCAGTTGTGAACATTTAATGGCAAATTTTTGTGTTTTCTGTTTTCATTTTCTTCCTTTAGTTAATTGTCCGAAAAAAGTAAAACATAACGACTTCATTGTGGCGAGGCAAAGTGACCTTATTAATCATTTTGATTACACCACCGCTATTTATTTAATACAACGTATCTATTAATTAAGCTTTTTTCTAGATATATTATATAATATGGTCATACATTTATTTCCTAAGTAGGAACCAGAGTGTGAATACAAAATTTTATAAAAAAACGTGAATTGAACACTTATATTATTATATAACTAGTATTAAATTATATTTCCTTCTCTCAGAAACAGATTTGTGAGAAAAAATACAAAAATTTCGAAGATCGGTAGGTCATTTGGCAGATTGTGTATCCCATACAAACACTGAATTTTTCATACGAAACGAGAAAACAAAACTTTTTTTTATCAAGACATCGGAGACGGGACTTGCACAGCGACTTCGGTCTAGACGAACACATCGCGATGAGTCTTCGCAGATCAATTCACGCAAAGCGGATTAAAAGCGATTGTTTGTTGCATAGCTTTTCGTACGGAGGTACATCAGAAGTATTTATTCTTATCGTGAGAAGAACTTTATAAATATATTGTTTTAGTGCATATCTTAAATAATTAAAACTTTGTCTCTCCTTAGGTTACAGAGTTATTTTTAATCATCCACTTTACAACATAATCAATTATATTGTTCTTTTCAAAACTATCCTTCCATCTGCTTATATTTCCCACAAAGCTTCTCCTGATCATCCTATTATTTTAACTAGCATGAAAATAGTTTTTCTGTTGTTGAATCAAAGATCATCAGTATGGAAACGTGTTAGTCGTTTTTATATAATCTATAAGTATAGTTGTTTCATTATTCGTTATGCAGATTTGCAGTATACTATTTATTATTAGTTAGTATGACTGATTAAACCTGAACGTTATCTATCGTAATATCTAAAATTTATGCAATTAGAGGGAAAATGAAACATTTTTTACAAATATGTTAAAAAATTAACACCAGCTGTAGCATAAACTAAACTAAATGATGAACTTGGTATTTTATTGTATTTTTGCTCACATTTTGTTTGTCAGCTGAATGTTTACTACAGCCAATTAAATTTACAGTCTGTAAATGACAAAAGAAATTTTCTCTTGTTTTTCGCTGTGAGAAAGTAAAGTTGAAATTTGCGAACTTTTAAAATACGTCCTTTCAAACGTTTACAGCTGAGACCCTGGAACGAGTAGATTATAAAAATTATTAAGCTTTTACTTTGTGAAACTGAATATTTTCAGAAGTAAGGTTGTTATTGAGTTAGTAGTGTACAATATTTTCACGAAAATGGTGTACTTTAAGAAAATTTTCGCTATATATCGAGATTTTTACATATAGACGGATTCTGAAAAGAATGTGTCAAGACGTCTTAACATTGCGAAGATCCATATGTTCCACTTTGGGAGCGAACTTGGTATAATATGTATATATATATTACAATATTACAATTTTCGCTCTAAAAATGGGGTAAACGAATCTGTCAGAGTGAATGAATTTTGACATTGTGAAGACTTATTTATTAAGTTTTAAATATTTTATTTAAGTATAAAGTATTTAATTTTTATTCCAAACGTCGTCAACTTTGGCATCCCGTCTTGTATCTTTTAATTTTTAAAACGTTGAATGCAGCTGGTTGATTTAAAGCTGCAAACTTTGCAACCAAAACTTTCATATTTATTATTCGGTTAAGCGAAGAATAATTTTCTAGTTTTCAAAAATATTTTGGCAAGCAAAAAAAATCTCACTAACAAGGCTAGATATTGACAAGATTTCGTTTGAAAAGAAATCACCCACACTAGAGTCCATGCCGACCAAGGTGTTGGGAAACTGCTTTCTGGTTCTTTAAAGAGCGTTTTACGTTCGTTATGCCATGGTATAATAAATGACGAGAGTGGATACGTAGTAGGTGGTAGAAGAGAAAGCAAGTATGCTACCGACCTTCAATGTTAAAATTTCAAAATAAACCAAGTTTGTTACATAAATGGTCTAACATCGTTATGATCTACAAAGAGCAGTGGATAGATGAATTAAAAAGTTTGTTTAAGAAACAGCGCCAAGAGTATGGTAATAACATATAATAAAAAAATGAAAATAAAATAGTTTGAAAGGGATTGTTAAGGCCGTTTTCCAGCAGTGGAATGATTCTTAATGAAATCTATGTAAATTATTTTTTAATACAAGTCTTTTCAAAATAGTAGTGAAATGCGAAAAGAGGATCCAAAAATACGAATAAAGGGAGATTCCGGAAATGCTTTCACCTGTGACCGACGCAAAAAAAAAAATTAAAATACTCATTCGTGAACGGACATAAATTTTTAGTTTTTGTTTTTTGTGAAAGGTATTTTTTCAGGTAGCAGGTACTTCGGTAACCTGGTCCAGATACATTAAATGATTAAATTATATTAATATTAAATTGAATATGTAATATATTTATTCAAAATAGACTTTTTGGAAATTTTATTTGAGAATACTTTATTATTTGGATTTTTTGGACTTTGACTGTAATGAAGTTTTATTTTAATTTTAGCGATGAATGCTACCGTTACCTACTATTTTCATAAAAAAAAACTTGTATATTTTTAAGCACATTACAGTTTTAATACGTGTGACATCGAATAAAATTAAGACGCAAAATGATCATTGTTGGCATTTATTTTTGGTGCTATTTACGTCGATATGGCGCTTCATAACATTAGAATAGATAAAACATTCAGAACACTGAGTAAAAAAATTAAATGAAATAAATATTTTAAAAATTTAAAAAGAGAGCAACAGGATCTATGGCACGTGTTATAATCTTTATGATACTCAAAGATTGATTGGGCTTATTAAAAAGTTTATAAAGATTTAAGTTGTAACTGCCTTTTTTAATGAAGGATTTGTTATAGTCTCCACATAGTTGCTTTTTGCAAGTTTTTGAATTTAAATTTTAAACAAATGTGAACTTGATTTTTTGTTAAAATGTATCAACTGTTTAGCGGAAATAAACCTTTTATAAGCTTTCAGAGGGCTTAAATAAAATATGTAAAAAAAAACATCATCCGCGGTAACATTTTCGTTTATTTAGAAGTGAAACTTGCGTAATTGTTTTTTCAAATATCTGAAAAAATGTATTTATTTGTTTTTATTCCAAAAAACCTGTGGTTAGATATGAATTTAAAATATTGACTACGGTATAAAAATACATCATTTATACAAATATAATATACTTTAATTAGAAACAGTCAACTTTAATGATAATTTGGGTGTTCAAGTAATTATTTCTCTGGTACACGTAGCATGAGAGAGAAAACACACTGGACTTAAATTAAAAACATGATAATCAACTTTGATGAAATTAGTTACAGCAGAAAACAAAACACCCAGAGTTTTGAAAATGGCTGAAGGAGGCATTCTTAAAAATAAGTTTAAATGTTTCTCAATACATATTTAGCTTGTTAAACCACTCATAACTATATGTATTGTTAAAATATCAAAACTTTATGCGTAGTCAATTTAAATATGTCCCTACTAAAGCTGTAATGGAATTAATATATTTCTGATTCCTTTTTCAATTAAAGCCTTAATAATTTAAGATTTCCGTTGACTAATTGTGAAAATAAATTCTCACAGTCCGCAAATAATTCTACCTATTTCATTTCGATCATAAATAATTATTTACTTGGCTTAATAAATTTTAGGCACGTAAATCATTTCATAAATATGCTTATCAGAATCAAACACATCACTTTAAATTGCACTTTATATTCTTGCAATTTTTCAATGTACAAAGTATACGTCCAATTCTTTTCTCCCCTTTTCGTAAACACACTATCCTCTGATGAGATTCCTCCCCTGCGAATAAAATAAAAATTGGCAGGTTAAACGAAAGAGGGGAGGGACATTAAAATAAATATTGAAGGGGAGCTACGTTCGATTATATTGATTTGCCGAATATACCGAAAGTGAGCTTTACCTTTGAAACATTTCCATTGTGGTATATATCATGGAGAAGCTTTCTTCCGTTGTTTATGCACAAAGCTTTCATTTAGATAAGTAGTTGAATAAAATTACAAGCTTAATTAAATTTTATTTTTAACAGAAATATCATATTTTTCCAATAATACTTTATTTATAATAGAAATTTGACGATATAAATAGATATAAGAGGATTAAAAAGTTGCTAAATTTTAAACTACACTCACTCGGAATGTGGAATAAATATATTTTTGGGTTTTTTCTCAACTATGTTTTTTTATACCATGTTCGCTCCCAACATGGAGCATATGGATCTACACAGTTTGAAGATATTCACTTCGAAAGAGGAGTATGTGGAGCTCCGCAATGTGAAGACATCTTGACAGATTATTTTTCACGAGAACTGTTTGTCAGACAATTACTCAACCCAATGCGCATCCAGTCCTGCATTTTCGGATTTTTAAAATGCGACATATGGGGAATCAAACCCGCATTCCCCGGATAACTAGGCGCGCACGCTACCAACTACGCTACCGGGGAGACAAATAGTTATATAAATATGAAGAGTATTGATTATTGATAAATTATTCGATCCAATACACTCAAATAAGATGCACCGAGATTACTAAAAATTAAATACAGCTGTGAATTTTCGACAAGCAATACAATAAAAAATTAATAAAGCCTGAGTCGTCACATATTGTGAGGACCGCATACTGAAAGTTTTATTTTTACTTCTACAATAGTTCGGCAAATAATCAACAAAATAATGAGAAGAACAAGAGAAATAAATATTTAATCGATCTGTCAAGTTGTATGTAAATGAAGTGACGTCAACATTCTTGGCACGGCGAGGCATTATTGGATGACGGAGAGAAGGCCAAATTAGGCCTGCTGTCAATCAAATATGGTTTCATGAACTGCCTCTCTCGAGAATACATTAATATCTGAAAGGGTTCAACCCCATTACAATGTACTACATATTAATGTTATTATTTCCGCTACATTTATGAAGACAGTTATATTCGTACCGATTCTCATAAAAATAATGTTTCGAAACCTTCGCGTCATATTATGACAGGAGATGTAAGAGGCCAAACTCTCACACGATTCATTCCTGTTACATATGTCTAAATAGAATAGTTTAAATTTTTCGTCAATCAAAAGTCAAAATTCACATTAATAATAAATACGTATTTTTTATCTTTCTTCAAGCCAACTGGAAGGCCACTAAATACTATTTATATGATGTATTCGGCGTAGTTACGGGATGTAGGTATGACTTGGGAGGACCCAAGAATACTGGCGAGCGACATGGATTCTTGGAGGCGGCACATGGTGTCCATATGCTCCACTTAGGGAGCGGATATGAAAGAAGAAGAAAATTAACCTAGTTATGAAATTACCCAATTCTTATATTACCGAAGTTTAAATGGTAATTTCTTAACCTTATTTTAATGTCAAGGCTTATTTTTCTTAATTTTATAATTTATCTGTCTTGAATTTAGTGAGTTAGTATATTATAATATGTTAATTTAAGATCCTTTCAAATTAATTCAGACCCTTTTATAACTTACGTGATCAGCAAACGGTTAGCTATTTTGAAATATAGCAGGAAGTTAAACAAACGTGAGCATTTATATTATATAATTGAATTGAGCTTTACTCGGATACTCATTCTCATTTACATAAATTTAAACCTGTTGGCTCATGGATCAAAACTAAGGCCCGGAAGATTAATGTTTTAATTATGGTATACCAATGTATGAATACCATATTGTCTTTCACTTAATGAATTACCATACTCTTATAATATCATAAATGTATATTTATATTTTCTGAAGCAGTCAATATATATTATATTAGATTATTATATCTTAGCTGTAATTTTTCAAAGCTCGCTCAGAACAAAATAGAATGAGAATTATACTGGAGTACTATTTCACTACAATTTAAAAAATGAAATGCTTTTACGAAAAAGCACATCGTGCCTGAAGTTTTCACGGGCCTTTAACAATGGGTGCAAGTGTTCAAAAGTCACTTTCTAAAATATTTGAAAATCGTATTCAAATCAGTTTTATCTATGATTGTAAATCATGGTATCTAACAAATACTCAAAACAATTGTATAATAAGCTTTAAAAGCAGATGCTTTCGATGAATTTTGGGAAAATTCAAAATCGGCATACAGCCTTTATTACCAAAGGAATAAAGCTGCGACGGCGGATTGGATAAGCCACTTATTGCAAACGCTTCAAGAGATTCTTGGCTTTGTTTAGATATTCTTAAATCAACTGGATATCAGGGTTTTGGAGAACAGCTAAATATTGTATCATTTACGGAATGAGTTGCAGGATACTTATATGTCCTAGGAGGATTTGAAAGTTCTAGTTGGCGCTACGAATTCCTAGAATTCCTGTCAATTTATTATATTAAAGTTTGTTTTTAAAGTTATTGCAATAGCTTTTTCTTATCTATGAATTTGAAGCTTGCTCCGTGGTAATTATTTGGCAATATAATTAAAAGGATAACTCCAGAAACACATCCAAAGCGGTTCTTAAAAGAAATGATATCTTTACCTGATATCTAGATTATGCATTTTTATAAAAGACTTGATTAAGTTTGTTGTTTTATTTCTGACCATTCGCTACCATTTTGTATAATTAATTTCTCATAGTTAATAAAAGATATTTTTTGTAGATCAAAATAAATCAGATTATTGGCGATTGAAGAAATATCTGCTGACAATACTACCCTCCCAAATCTCACATTCGCCACAATCTTTATCACATCTGCTGGAGGAACGATTGATTATTATATACTGAACATTTATGTAACTACTAGCTAGAATATTGACATAATATGGTTCGGGATGAATCCAATTTGTTTCCAATAGAACTGTAACTTAACCCCTCTATAGTTTATGCTTTAACGATGGTGGAAGATTTCGTTGTTAGTTAAAAAATATATCAGGTTCACTTAGGATTATTTGTCTACAGAACAGAACACGTAGAAGTAAAAGCGGCTATCGGGGATGGTCCAATTAAACGTCGCCACAATAGCGGCAGAGTACATTTAAGTTTGCTCTTTGTGTTAGACTAAATCAAGTTAATACGTTTTTATATATAAAATGTCTCGTCTTTGAAAAAGAAAAAAAAATCAATGAAAAAAAAAATGATTATTTTATTTTATTATCCTAAATTATAAATATAAAACTATTTTAATTTATTATTTTATTACAATATTTTTAGAGTAAAACCCCTGAAAATTTCTTCAAATTGGAAAAAAATAAAATCATTTTCACAATATAAAAAATATAACTATTAGGTGATTCTATAATTTCAGTAAAATTTACAAAAAATAAGTGTTCAGCAGACATTAAGCCTGTCTAAAATCTTGATTCCTAATTATCTCACAAACATGCTATTTTAATTGTTTCATCTTGAAACTAAGATGTCAATAAGTACATCATCAACAGACAGAGCGGACATTATACTAATAAATCGTCGTATTACTGGCAAAAGACGTTAAAGTAAAAAAGTGAGTTTTTTGATAATCGAGTTTTAATGTTTGAGTCTCTCTGTTAAATATATTTTATGACAAATTATTAAAGTACAGTGTATTATTTGATAGAAATTGTTGTTAAATATATTAAACAAAGAGACTCAAACATTAAAACTCGGTTATCACAAAACTCACTTTTTTACTTCAACGTCTTTTGCCAGTAATACGACGATGTGTGTCAAAGAAAAAAATATTTTTATACAAATTATCATTTATAATATGATCCACCCCATTGAACAGTGGATTACGGGCTTAGATTGTGTGGTATAGCAAACAACGTATCCCACTGCCAGGGATAGAAGAATGCAATTAGGCATGAGATCTGTCTGTGGCAGCAATTCCCAATTTATTTTAATCATGCACCCCTTTTAGTTTCATCAAAACTTTTCCTATGATATCTATAATCGCATAATATAATAACCACCTGGATAAAGTCTTTTCTATTTAGTTTCAGCGGTTATATTCGAACAAACTCGACCATTTAGGTGATTCAGTGAATTTCTATCGTTTGCGTAATTTATAACTTTTTGATCAATTTAATTTCTTCATTCATTAACCTTGTGTATTGTAATTATTACAATCTATTTAATATTTAATAATATTTTATTTTATGCTGTTACGCATTATACTATTTTTTATTATGTTCGCTTCGGAAGTATAAACTATAAATCTCAATGTGATTATAAGTTCTTCAGAAATGAAAAATATCTACCAAGTCTGACTTTGTCAGTTTTTTTGCCAAGAATTGGTTCAATATAAAATCTTTCAATTTTAACAAATTCTGCAGTTATGGAATACGAACCTACTGAGGAAATAGCTAAAAGACACTGTTTTTATTTTACTAATGACCCGTGTAGTTAATATCGATTGCAGAGAACGTATATGTATGTACTTTAAATATAATAGGAAGTGGTTTTTAAAGGTCATTTATTTTTTATCAAGCTTCATGATTTTTTTTCAATAAAATTGGTTGACAGCTAATGGATTAATCCACTTGAGTTCCAGTTCTACATTTAAAAATATTTTTTATTTTTTTATCAACAAGAGTTCCATGTCCATAATCTTTGGTCCTAAAGCGCACGTACCTACCAATTCACAAGTTATCCTGAAATCAATGTATAATGTATTATTACATTATAGACCGATGTAAAAGGACGGACTAATTTATATTATACAAATCAATACGTTATTAAATTAAGCGTGTATCATTATTTCAACAACTAGAAATTATATTATATTGGATGAATTTATTAAAAAAAAAAGAGAAAATATATGTATTCATATTTTTTGTGAAACACTGGAATGGGATGTAATAAAGGAATTGGCGTACATATCGCATTCATAAAACTAATTTCCTTAGTGTTTATTAAAATTTACGTGCACAAAGTTTAAAAAAAAAAATATTCATAAAAAAACTCTATCTAGTCAGTAAACGATTTTTCAAAGAAAGCATTGTAAATTTTATTACACCTAGACACTTAAGCGGTATAACTAGACATTATAGATCCATAAAAGTTTATTAATTTCACCAACTTTACTCTTAACAAGGAAGTTTAAAATTTCAAATTATTTTCAGTTTATAAGTGATATTCAACGGGAAATATCATTCCAAAACATCAAATAATACATTTCAAAGATAATCAAATACACAGCTATTTCCAAATACACTGCACCGGAAACATATTTTTTCAAACAAATACTTATTTCATCGAAGGATATTTGGAAAAATGCATCATTTTTCATTCAAAAGTAAAAGTCTCTTTATACAAACTCACTTTAGCTGTCAAATCGACTATAGGTGTCAAAATATATTCAGTATAAATACAGATACACTCACATATGGAAATGAATAAACCAAAATAAAAAAGTAGCCGTTGCAATAATAAAATACATTTTTTCTTAATATTTACACTGCTCATCTACCCCATTCTAACACCTGGTCTTAATAATGCGTATCCTGGAACTTTTATAATGCTTTATTCAACGGGATAGTCTTAGAAGGTAGTAAAATATCTCAAGACAAAGGTTGTGACGTACTCTATTATAATGAAGATACAAAAAATGTAGATTTAAAAATTTCTTGTTAAAAGAAAAAAATTTTAAAAGTAATAAAATTTGCTCTTATGATAACTAAGTCATATAAACTGATGAGATAATACTACACACGATGAGTGTTTAAGATATTATATCATATTTAAAAATTTGTATTTGTCCTTCTGATGTTCGTATAAACTTTATTCTTAAAACCGGAGATTGGTTTTTGATTGACTTATAAATATTAACATGTATTTGGAAACCAGCTTTGTGTCTTGGGAGATATATAGGAAAAATCAGAATTTATACATTCAATTTTCCATAAATTTAGATATAGCAGGATGGTTATAGTTTTCTCCCTTAAATATTTGTGGTGTTTTGAAAATGTGCTAAAGATCTCACAAAAGTCTTGCAAGAATAATCTACGAAATCTAGCCTGTGTGGCAAGCAGATAGAAATACATTAAAATATATTGATGTTGAAGAATATTTGAAAAGATATAATCCAAATTGATAATAAGCCCGTATATATCATTAATTTAATCAGAGATAATCAAAAGTTGAGCTTACTTTTAGTTACATTTATGTATTTATTTTGTTTTTATTCCACTACTCCACTGATTATAACAATAAGACTAGACAACTAACTGTGAGCTTTCACTCCACTTGACGACTGAGCCTGCTCCAGGCTCTTGGTGGAGCATCTTTAATAAGCCAGCGACCTATTTTAAACCTAAAGTTTCCGCGACGTATGAGAAAACCCACGCTTGAATATTACAAATGATCCCGTGAAAGTTTCTTCATATTTTATCGCTTTTACATTGCCAGGTGTAAAAGATTCGAATAAAATTAGTATTTATCAAAGTCAGATCAGTAATTTATTCAGTGTATAAAGATAACTTCCAACAATATTCTTAAACTTACCGTATAACATTAATGTTACTATATAGACTCAAAGCAAAAAGCTTCATTGATATTATTATCTTATGAGAAAGTTCTGAAGTATACCTTGATACATCACATCTATTATTTTATTGTTCAATTATCTTTGTATATAAATTCAAGAGATCATTATTTGTAATGTCATGTTTTACTTTTGACTACTATTTTTTGGTTGATTAACTGTATACTCATAGAAAACCACTGCCTAGAGCCACTGAATTTATAAGAACCATGTTTATCAAAAGTATTTCTTTGAATTCATGAAAAAACTTGACTCAAAAGAGGCAGCCGCCTAGGAACCAATCTCGGTAATACAGAAAAAAGGACTTACATAAAAAGAATTCATTAAAATTTGTGAATTACTTTTGAATAACCTCTTAAAATTCTTTTAAAAGTTCTTCCGTATTTGCTTCCTAAGTGGAAAATTCGGAAAATAGTGTCTCTAATAATTCTTATTACCAGCCAGTATTTTTGTATTTTTAGGAGTATTATATTTTGTAGTACTACCAAATAATTCCTAAGTAGTATTTTACTATCTTTTAGGATGTTTACTTGAAGTTGGTTTACAAAATAAATGGATCAGGATGAGACTCTTGAATCATCCGCAGCACAGCTCCATGCCCGATTAACATCGTAGCTTTAATCTTGTTTATTATATCCAATTTTTTTTATTTTTACTCTTAATATATAATATTTACAACTGAATACCAAAAGAATAAATCGTTTCGCATTTTGTCGTTAATCAATGTGCACGTTTGCACAATTGCGTTAGTAAAAATCGATTTTTCATTTCTGATTTTCACTTATAAATTCGTACAGCCTTAAATATTAAAATTAATAGATTTTAATAAGACGATGCGTAATGTCGTAAGCAAATAAAGTGTCCTAAATATACTTTTTTGTTTTAAGTGTCAATTGGTCAGGTGTTCGGGGCTACGGATAAAAACCTAGGTAAGGTCCAAGTGTAAATCCGGCCCGGCACAACTGTATTACTAATTATCTCTAATGTTCTCCTAATTATTAATAAGCTTACCACTAGTTTTTTTTTTGTGAGCTTAGTTAGTGAGACCATAACATGGGTTGAAAAACTGAATGCCACTAAAAGAAACGCCCAGAAATATTTTTTCTAAATTTCGAAAATATTAAAGTACTCTTTTACAAAAAAAAAATTAATGTTACTTTAGTAAAGTTTTTCAATGTAAACTTTGCGCGTAATTTACATTTGCGGTTATTAAAAAAAAACATGAAATAATAGGTTTTCAAAATTAAAGTATTCATTATATCATATCACGCGGCTTCAAAAAAATAAATTGTACATTATGCCGTGAGAATTATTTTTAGCAAATGTAAATTATTTTAAAAGCTCTTTCAATGGACGAAGCAAATAAAAAAATAGTAAAATATACTTTTTCAGAAGCTGACTGGTAATGGCTGAAAGACGTCGAAATGGAAAGCTCAGACGAAACCTTCACTCGGCGCGAAGTAGGCACTATATATTATAATAATTTGAATATCATAGGGATATATATTATCTTATTATCTCAATGTTACATTTTGTGGTTTAGTTATTTTATAAATTATTATTGCCTACTACTCCAAAAATGTGCTTTTCATTGAATCCTTTATCCATCATTTTTAAGTTTCGTCCTTTTTTTATACTATACGATGCTATTAAAAATACGAGAAGATTACGTACATGAATTTTTCCCATAGCATTGTAGAATAATATAATATTTGTCAGTCAAATCATATTTTATATAATGGATATTTTGAAAAGCTCATATATACAGTAGTATTTCAGTAAAAACTTACATCTCTTATAGGGCAGATACAAACTTCAAAAATAGTTATGTTGCAGTTCTACTGTGGAACGTGCTGAACAATACGTTAAAGCGATAATGAACATTGTAACCGGTATATAGAAATGACAACAAATGTTTGTCCCTTGTTTCTTATCAGTTATACGGCATACTTACTCATCAATGCAAACAACCACTACCTTATTCTATAGTTTACGTTATCTGAACCAGCCTTACGATCTTGGCATTGCAAACTTTTGATTTGCGTAAGATTACATCGTCCCCTTAAACTATTTCAATATACTTCCACTCTTCTAGCGAAGGGGAGAATCTCTAGGGTGAATGTAAAGGTACGGAAAGATTTATGACCGCAATAACGGTGGAAATAGTAATGCGGTAGCTTAGTGGTAAACGCGTGTAATTAATAAGCACGATTAGGTACGAAACTATGTTTCATCGAACGAAACAAATTGGAACAGATGCGAAGAAAAGCTGCTGTCATACACGCAGATTTATAAGGGTATTTTCAATATCTCTAACAGAAAAAAAAACAATCAATCAATCAATAATATCATGCTGCATGATATTTTTATGCTAGAAACGCGAAATTGGTCTACTAATTATGCATACGAAATATATATCCTTAGCAAAGACCAGATTTAAAACTTAAGATAACCTAATTTGGAAAGGTGAATGCTAAGTATAATATGTAACTCTTGTAAGTTTCGTTAAGCATAACGTTTGTGGAGACGTGGCGGGTGATGGAAGGAAAATCAAGGCACGATTACACTAGCCGGAATATTCAATATGTAAAAGCAAAAGTAGAATGTGCAAAACACACATGCCAAGGAAAAGAGACAATAGACAAAAACAAGTATTGAAACAAATCTTGTCGTGTAAGTAAGTAGGATAGTATTAAGAAGTCAACCAATGTGAAAAATTTTGATCCAAAAATAGTGGAACCGGTTTCGAAAGATATACACCATATGTATGTTATATTATTTAATAAAAGCAATCACTAAAATCACATGCAGTTTTGTGACAGAAAAGAAGGTAAATTGTGCGATTTTGATTACAATGTAATTATAATTTGCATTGTATAATGAGTGTGGTTTATTTTATATGCATTAATAAAACATCTATTGCATTTTCAATCCTGAATATATATTATATATATATTTA
>JAGVSQ010000037.1:38501-64672 GCA_022683975.1 Rhyacophila evoluta
AAAGAAAACAGAAGAAAAACATATGCCGAAGAATTCTCTATTAAAGACGATACTTATTAATTATATTTATAGTGTCTTCAATGATGAACTTGAATCAGTCAAATTTGATTTTGTTGCTATTGTAGTAAAAGCTTATATTCAATAAGCAAAAGGTTAGTGAAAATTATTATAGTATTAATATACTAGAGTACAATCTCTCATTTTAATTAAATAACTGTCTAAATAACTAATTCTGAATACTGTGGCGGCATATAATATATATTATATTTGATACACAGCATGCTAAAACAAAAATGATTTGCAACTAATTATTTAACCCATGTCAAGTTTTAAAGCCGAATTAATCCGTACTTTATATGAAACAGCGTGGCCAAATGCTATAATATATTCATTTCAATTTGCAATGAATAGTTTTCAAAATTGGGAAGAGTTTATTTCGTACATTGTGATGGATCGGAAAACTCTTTGGATTATGGAAATAGCCACGACAAATTCGTTGGGATCATAACCCCATCGATTTTTTCACTCGGACCTTCAGTGGCGGAGCAGAAATTAGAATACTATAGTAATAAAATTATTTTAAAGATCACTTGATTTGATTGACAAATTAGACTTGCAGTTTTTTTGAATTTATGAAAAAAAAATATTGATAATATCTCATTTATCTATTTGCAAAAAGATTCAAATATTAAAAATAATCGCTTGGTAATAATGTCGTTTCAAATAATGAATTTATCCAATCCTATAGATTCTCATTATCTCAATATCCTAAGAGTATTAAGTTTTCAGTCTAAATACACTTTTCTTTACAATCACACCACACTTTCATACACATTATTTAGATGAAGAAATATTATATATATATATGCTTCTGATATACCGTTGATATGAAATTTGAAGTATCGAAAAAGGTATGTTGCAATAAAACATTTCTCTTCCTTCTCCAATCAGTTATTATATGCCTATTATTTGTGCGATTTCCATTGTACACGTATAGAAGACTAGACAGCTACCGTGAAATACCACCAAATAAAAGAAAAAAATACATTTTTAATCATCACTGATGTATTCCTTTATAAATTCACAATTCATAAAAAACATTGTGGAACCATTTTATTTTATATTTTAACGATTAAATGTAGAGAATTACACAATGTAAATACCTCTCAGTATTCTCTCAAAATTATATTTGATAAGCAAACAAAAACATATGTTTTCTAATCTTCTATCCAGAATGCGTTTTTTATTTAAACCCTTTATCTACTACGAGGTCTTCGACAAGGTAGAATCATTTGCAGTTACTTTTGATGAAAAAAGGCTGTATCCTTTTAAAATAATAACCTCTCATATTCACCGTGCGTAAAGTTTTAAAAAAGCTCGAAGCAAAACGGTCCTTGTAAGCATTTGTTTAATAGTAAAAAGTTTAATATATCAATATTGATAATTTTTATGACGTGATCAATAATCAATGTAAAAATTAACGTATCTACTTCTGAAAAAAATCTTTTACAACACTTAGACATTTAGACAGAAACTTTTAGATATATATATAGGTACTATTACCAACTATTTTCAGTTTTTGAATTTCGAGCAACCAACAAATAAATATACAGCAATGAATACAACAAGTTCATGAACTCCAAGATGCCCCTGGTAGTGTGCATACAGATCTACGTTTTGTTATTATTATAGCTAGTGAATACCAATAGTTTTATTAAGGTTTTTTTTATTGAGGTTGCGAAATTCACGCCTTTGATTTTCTACGGTCAGGATTGGTCGTGTGATAAATTCCTCCCATAAATATTCCGTATAAACGACCCAATGGAATTATTAAATGACGCTCTCAAAATTTGAATAATCCTAGGAAAAGTTCGTATGTGATTTCATTATAATAATATCCATACATAGCTTTATACTGATGAATGATTATTAATCACTGAGAAGCGATTTTTATTTTGAAAACTCATCTACTTATCGAAAATTTCACGAAACGACTGTTTGTTAAAGTAGATTACTCAAATATTTACAAATAATCGTCGAAAATGGTTCTGGTAATATAAATTTGATTTATATATCGATTAATTGACTTCGTATTAATTTTGTTAATATGTAGTTCAGAATTACTGTGTAATCAATTATTTTTATCAATAGCTATTTCAAATATCTTACTTTGTCAGACTGTATTTTTTTACCATGTCCAATTATGAAGTGAATAATATGCATCTTAATCGTATGAAAATGACTTCATCCGAAATGGGATATATGGATGTATGAAAATTCGCTTTATATTAATCTAATTGAAAAAATTACACGTGTATTCTTTGTCAAGCAACTATTCAAAACTCAATAGTTCACTCAACTACTAAAAATCATAAAAAATATAATATTATTATTTTGAATATTATAACTATAATAATACATTGATTTTTATACCACGTTTTCTTCAAAAGTTTAGCGTGTGGATCTAAGCGGTGTGGAGATGTCCACTCCAGATATGGAATAAATGGATATCCGCATTGAAAAGAAAAAAAATTATTCACAGAAATTGATTGTCAGCGAATGTCTCCAGATTTTTCTTTAATATTTTCAAATCCAGCAGCCAAAAAATCGAACTGATAACCTCTGGGTAATCTTTTTGATAGCAACCGTAATGAATACTGTTATAATTAGTAATATCAATCTGCGATGATCATGTATTATACATACCATACATTAGGAGAGATATTATAGTAATTGTCTAAAGACCAGCGCCAAAGAAAATTTTATTGATGATCACCATTTCTTCAAACTTTTCACTGTCATCTCTTAGACATACAATTCGCTTAGAACTCTTAAGTAAAAAAAAATTTTGGCAGGCCAAATTTTTATGTAATTATAATTTATTAAATACTAGTTAGTATTCAGTAATTATCTCCTATTTTGGTTGAATATATTATTATTTGAAAATTATTTTGAAGTATGAACCCTTTTTACTTACGTCAGGTATACGTGATAATTATAATAAGTGTAATAAAGCTGAATAGATTTATCGTATCATATGTTTTTTTTTCAGTCTTTTGGAGGATATGGAAAAAAAAAATATTTGAAAGAAATAAGAATCTATTTTCTAAAAATATATGTCTCTATAGTAGTCGAGAGATTAGCAGCTTACCTCGCATCAAAGGAATGGAAGTTTGATTCTTACATCTGCTTGAATTCTAAAGACCTGAAAAGTGTAGACTAAAACTTTTAAAACCAATTCTCGTGAAAAACAATCTGTCGAGACATTATGTCTTCACATTACGGAAATACATATACTCCACTCTCAAGATTATTAACATATCCATACAAAGTAAACTCATATGCTGTACTTTCGGAGTGAAGATAGTAATGTATATATATTATGAGAATTTATTATGATCAAATTTGTTTTGCGAAAGGTTTTATATTATTTAGTAAGATAAATATTTCAATCGTACAAAACACATATAGTATTTAAATTTATTAGGTCAATCTTTTAAAAACATTCCAAGAAAATCCTTTTGCATTACCTTAACCTAGCAAAAAGCTTCAAGTTCGTATTATAAATTTAATATTTTGCACATAGCAGGAAAGCGTTTCTTTGCACGTTGAGTGCTAGCTGGGGCGTAAAATTAACAGAGCCAAGCGCCTCACTATACTTGACAAGTGATTTTACAGAATTTATGCATACCCTCTGTTGCTTTTTGGTATCGTTTATATTAAATATATACACCTCGAGGAAAATTCTTTGACGGGAAAATTGAAACAAAAGGGAACTGCAAATTACATTTAAAGATATTATATTTGTATAATATAACTTAAAATCCGCACAATGTACTTATTTAACTTAATTTAAATTTTTTATTAATTAGGAAATCATTTTAATTATTTTATAACGATGTCAATTATTTTTGTAGTAAGAGTTTTAGAATTTTTAAAGTAGATAAACAGGTGAAATGGATTCTGGGTTCAAGCTCCGTAGCTTTGCAAGGTATGAAAAATAAAATAAAATAAAAAAAGAATTAGAAGTGTTTGAGCTATCGGTTAATAATCAGTCCACTGAATAATGATTTTTCAAAATACGCACCATATAGTTAATAAGACTAAATAATATTAAAAAAGACGTTAAAGTGAAAAAGTGAGTTTTGAAATAATCGAGTTTTAATGTGTGAGTCCTTTTTCAAATTGATTTTACGATAATTTCTTAATGTATAACGACTATACGCGGTCAAATCTCTGAAAATATACTGATTATTTAGAAAGAGTTATTATATGTGGATAAAAATGGTTCGGTGTATTAATATAAATAAAAATAGTACTATATTTTTAAAGAAATGTGGTTTCGAAATGAGTCTAATTCATAAAGCGTAATTTTTGCTTATATTCCACAGTTTGTTCAACTAATGCGTATTCAGCGATGACAAATGCTTTATCCAGAAAGAAATCAAGAAAAAGTGGACTTTAATGTCGTGGCTTAATATGATAATGTTGATGGATTATTGATTGAAGAGAACTGGCTTTTGAAAAGTACTCAGCTCTTTCGCATGTAGTTTTGTATATTTCAATTTAAAAAAATCTAAATACAGTTGTAGGATTGGAGCCCGTAACCTCCTATCTCCACCCAGCCTCAGTCAACCTCGCTTACCACTTAGTCGATAAAATGGGTAACCAGACAACTGCACGCATGACAGCTGCTCACATGACAAGTGCACACATAGACAACTGCACGCATGACACGTGCTCGCATGACATCTGCGCACACATTGAAGTGCTCACACTAACACAGAAATTAATATTAAAACATTTTATACTTAATTCACGTTTATTAATGTCGTGTGAGCAGCTGACATGCGTGCAGTTGTCATGGAGCCGATAGAATGACGTGCGTTCGATTTAATTATTATTTAAATACTTTTCTCATATTCTTTTCTGAGAAATAAAGCTTCGTTGCAAAGCTTTTATTATGGAAAAGTGACTTTGTTGGTTATTTCCCCTGGTTTGGTGTAGTATTTTTGCAAACCACTGCAGTTGACAGATTGATAGAATATGACACATGAATATTTTACGTCAAAAAATATTCTACATTTGGTCATAAATTTAATTCATTTTTTTCCAATTTTTTTTATGTATTATGAGTCAGTAGGTTTTGCTTTGTTCTCTTGCGTTATTTATCACCCCGGTCGTAAATTACAGTGCAAAGTGACGTGGCGTAATCTATGCAAATTGTTAATTAAAACAAAACCGCGCGAGTGCAATCCCGAGAAGCGTGATAAACAACACAGGCCCTTAATTAAGCGTTTGACACGAATGAAACCGATTCACAGACCGACCAATGTATTTGCAATTCTAGACTATTATTACGAATTCTTTGCATATTAGAGAGGTATATTTCCGAAAAGAACTTATTCCACAATGATAAAATTTAAAGGAACATATTTTGAACATTATAGCATGGTTTTCAATGTTAATTTTTCTTTATTAATGTTTTCGAAATTAATTTTTCTACTGATTTACATTGGTCTTCGATACAAAATAATCTCCTTCAAAATTTCTTCTTCTTCTATATTCGTTCCCTAATACTGGTCTGATATTATTTTTACTAGATGATTTTTGAGTTTTTTACTCTTATTACCTAAATAACTTAATCTTCTCCGATACCTGGTATCGACTGGTTCAATCAGTGTATTATACAATACTTTCAATGATAATTTTAATTTTTTTTTTTCAAAAGTTTATCTATAAAAGAACTATCATAGTAGCTATTTGTTTGATTACTACCAGTTCTTTATTAAAATTTGTTAAACTTAGGGACTAGGTTACTAATCTATGTATCTTCTTCTTCTTCCATGTTTGCTCCCTAAGTGGAGCATATGGACACCACATGCCTTCTCCAAGAATCTATATCACCCACCAGTATGCTTGCATCCTCCTAGGTCATACCTGAATCCCGTAACTCCGCCGAATACAATATATAGACAGTATTTAGCGGCCTTGCGGGACGCCGACGACCGGTCAGCTTAAAAAATAAGCAGGTCAGGCTCAGACTTTTTTGTGGCATCCGCAATATGTGGGCCAAAGTAGCTAAGCTAATTTTCATTTTGGCAATATATCGCTCGTATACACGTGTAAATTAATTTACAATCGGTCAGCAATCGAGTTCAACATACAAAGTAGTTTACACCAGTACACTTCTATACTGTGAACACCATCATCACGGATTTCTTCTTGTGATATCTTTAAATGTTATATACTACAGCTGTGTCTCATACATAAATATGTCTCCCCGATAGCGTAGAGGTTAGTGTGCGCGTCTCGCAATCGGAGAAATGCGCTTCAATTACCACATGTATCGGATTTAAAAAAAATCAAAAATACAGGACTGGATACCAATTGGGTTAAGTAATTGTCCGACAAATAATTATCGTGAAAAATAATCTTTCAAGACATGTCTTCACATTATGGAGGTGTATATTCTCCACTTTCGGAGTGGATATCTTCACATTCTGTAGATTCATATGCTCCACTTTCGAAGCAAACACGCTAATAAAAAAAATACTACTTGCTTACAAAAAACTTTTAAATTTATTAGGCATCATACAAAGTGTGAGGTGGTATTTATATGAATCACAGTCTCCAAGGAAGGAATTCTCATGGTATAAAACTGAAATATTTCCATGTGGTAGATTTTTAAGTAATTTAATTAATTGATTTATACTTTTCGCTTTGAACTTTAAGTAAGAGGGTTGGGATAAACTAGTATCAAACACCGTTCGTTTCAGCTGAACGAGAAGTAGTAATTTCGAGTAATTGAATATCTTTGTATACGTTTTAAACCGTTGAATCTTCGCGTCTTCCACATTGTCGCGGTATAGTTTTAGCTTACGATTCTTACTGACTACAAATATATATTAGTTTCCGACACTTCCACACACTCAGCCCGCACAGCATTTTCATGTTACAGCCAACTTATAGAGGATCATAGGGAAAGAAGGAATGTTAATAAGCAGCAGAGTGGCATATTTTGGCAATTTGCCAATATTCTTAATATCCAGTCATGTAAGTGCTTTAAGTAAAAAGCTTTTACAGAATACATTTCGGTGCTTGTTGTCAATACTTATTTACAGACACAAACTTTGAAACTAACTTAAAAGGCCTATTACACTACCAAATTTCAAGGCGCCCTTACCCTTACTAAGTGCGGTGTAATAAGCCTTAGGCACTTAAATCACAAAAAAAGTCCACGCTCACTCTGCAGTAAGAGCAGTTAATATTGTGTAGTGTAATAGGCCTTTTAAGATGCCATAAACCTCATTAACTTTCATACAGTATTTCGGAATCTTTAGTACACACATTGATATGGATGTATTCTGCATTTTAATTCTTATTTAGTAAAGACGAATGCTATTAAGTAAAAAATAACAAAATCTATAAAAGTGTGTTACGAATGCATTTTTGAAAAAAAGGACTTTTCTATTATTCCAGATATAAAAAAAATAACCATTTCCGACATTTATTGTAAATAATGCCTTTTTTCGCACACAATGAATACAATGACTTAACTTATATTACTCTGAAAACACTTGCTACCATGTGATGGATAGTGAGTAGCCTATTTTATTTTTCTAAATGATAGTAAGACGAAATAAAAATGCACGTTTGTTTATACGCATTACGCCAATTTTATTATTGCACACGAGCCGATAATATATTTTCACAAAAAAACTTTCAGGCTTGAAAAAAATCCTGAAGGATTTTGCGTACCACAAAAGCTATTATTTAAAATATATACACGCGCTTATCATTACCACGTATGGTTGAATTCAAGCAATAAATTTCGGCTTCAGAGTTCGTAACAGATGCTGCGCCAATTGTTTTAATGAGAAATGATCTCTTGTTTTCAAAACTTTATAAAACAGTCTGTGAAAGCATGAGAGATTCATTCCATTCAAATTGTCTGATATCACTTCTCTGATATGAAACTTATTTGCTTCTACCCCTACCACTCGTCACATATCTTAGATACTACAGTGTGCTACAATGAAGATTCAAGTGCCAACAGTTTGCGAGGAGCAACCTGACAAGACCATGTTTGTAAGTATGTGATATTGTGCGATTAATTTTTATTCTGTCTTTTCACGTTATTATTCTTAATTATTCATTCATATAGAGAAAGATTTTAGCTCACTATATTTTTCCGACACCAAATCATATTTTTTCTCGAAGAAAACCTCTTATTATAAATGTCAACCAGTACGATCGATCGGTTTAGATATTAGTCAGTTATTTTAGTAGGAGACGACTTATTCTAATGTACTAATTATAGATTGGTATTTATTTGAAATTTGGGTTTTTTATGGGAAAGAACCACAACACGTAATATAAATCGACAACACACTTATATTAGATTTCATTTTCTAAGCCTTAAAACATCCCCATCGTATATTCTAGTGACAGTGTTTTGGAGTTTCCTTCTTTTTTAAGCTTATTAACTTTATGCATTCTTAGATGTATCATCAGTCGTGCTAGTGCATAATAAGCTGAAAATAATAAGACAAAAAAGGAGTATCTTTTTTCAAAGAATAGCTTTAATTTTTGTTAAATTAAAGTAGATTAACTACTCTCAATTACGCTAAAATATGGTCGTTTCGGTAAAAGTAAAGAGAATTTACTGGAAACTCTCTATAGAGAAATTTGTTTTTTTCAGAATTTTATCTCAAACGAATAATGGTTGTTTAAAATTAATTGTTAATTTTTATATTTCTCATCAACCTATGAAATAAGAATAATATATAATGATCTTGGAATAAGTTGACGAAGTAATAATATCCATGATCACTAATCATGAAATTTTCCGAAAATAGTCTGTCACAATTTATTAAAAAAGAAATGATTGATGCTTCTTACACAAAAAGATTTATCGCCTATATTTCAAATCAAATTAAAACAGATATCCAAAAACATATATTTTTCGCAGTGCATGCTGACTATGATAAATATTTATATTTGTGGGAAACAAATTTATATCGTTCGTACTTCTCTGTTATCGGATACCACTTAAAGAAGGTTATTGTCACGTGTTTAATTAAAAATGAAATGAATTTATTCGGCCTGTTTTGTACAGAAGAGACGGTGCATCAAAACGCTCTACTTTGTATCAAGTTGTCCAAAAAGAGCAACATATTTGTTGAAAATTGGTTTACGAACAGTGAACTAACGTTTTTTATACATATAAAAATACGGTTATATCAGGAAAGTTAGGTTAGGTAAGTTTAATTTATTAGGCCAGGACTCTTTTAATTTAGGTTAAGTTAGTTTTATTGAAAAATAATGGTCCCCGTTGATTGAAACATATCATTTCATTTTAAAGCATTTGTTGAAGATGAAACCTTTGATTTAAATTAAATCACACTCAAATATTTCTGACATTTTTTTTCTTTTATATCAAATATATTGTTGGAATAATGGAATATACGCCTAAATAAGAGGTACTGACGGCTGAATTTCAGTTGAACACAACGAAATTACCATTTATACGGTAGAATAATTAATATGAACTGGGAAATTAATAAAACAGAAATTTATGGAATGATAAAGTAACTTTATTTCAAAAATATACAAACAAACAATGAATAGTGAATTATTAATAAGTGGTAATTAAAATAAAAGAAAATATTTACTAAAATACAAACCGATGAAAGCTTTTATGGAATATCAAATTCTATTACAATAAATCTTAGTCAGTAAGTAAATATTTCTTGCAATAAAACAACAAACAAATCAAACACAAGACATTACATTACACAAGCATGCAATTTCAACTATCTATAATATTTAACTGTACATTTTTATTAAGGCACAATAAGTTTAATTTTTATTAAACATTTTCAATTTATGAACTATTATGTCAATATATTTTATTGCTTAATGTCTCATATATTTGATCGATAAGGCATACATATCATGAGTAATAGTCATATTATATACATTATTGATTTAAATTCTAGAAAATTATCTCCATAATATAGAAAATAATTATTAAAAAATATTGAAGCAGCGGTTAATTATTATAATATTATCAAGGAACTATTTTTTGAAATAGGCATTAGTGCTAAAATGTACTTATTTACTATAAAACTAGAAATGTGTTTAAATATTACTATTGCTATGACACAAAATGTAAAAGAAATAATGATATTAATATATGAAATAAGTATTTATAATGAATTTTAAAGTTGATTATTTTTGAATTGACGGTATGATTTGTATTTATTATACACATAAATAGAAAATAGAATTTATCAAACAATCTTAAATTCATCAAAGTATATTAATCTTTATCTTCTATAAGCTATGTTATGTCATTTTTGAAATAAATATTGGTTCTTGTATTAGTACATATTCTAACAGATTCACACAGCAAGTTTAGGTAATTTTTAATTATTTCAAACAGTTGTGCCAAAGAAAGTAAACATTTTTTTTAAATAACATAAGTGAATAAAATATTATTTATTTACAGAAAAATCTACAATATTATGGATCAGATTGTTCGGTATTGTAAATATAAGAAAAATGAGATGATGCGAGATTTCTTTAAACGTGTTGAATTTTTTTCTGGTTTTACATATATAGAATGTGTAATATAATATTCAATTGTGTTTCAGTATCGTGAATTGATTGATCTTGTTATGTAAAATAGAAAACCTAAGCCATCCTAAACGTGAGACCTGGAAAACCTAAAACTTCAAAGTAGGACAAATTGGATTGGTGATCGACGACAAACAATATTTCTTCGGTAGTGGTAAATTTTACATTTTTCGTATTATCCGTGTTTTTAGATTATCCGGGTTTCTTCTCACAAGCATCACCACAGATAATCGAGAGTGCCCTGTTATAATACACGAATGATGTGTGGAAATGCAATGCAAAGAAACATATCAGCGATATATATTATATTTAACTGTCAAACTAGAAGATAATTGGTTGTGTCGATAAGCTTTTCGTGAGTTCACTATTATCGTTATCAATAATATCTAGGTATATTTTAAATAAAAACTCCTGCAAATTCGTATACACGATAGTTATCATATGTAAACCAATGCAGTCCAAATTATGTTTTCATAAATTTATAAAAAAGACATGAAAATTCATGTATAAATAATCGATGGCTATCGAAAAACTGTTTTTACTTATATATTCAGAATTGAACAACTGACTGTTGTGAAATTGAGTTCAAACGAGAAAACGTAAGTTTAGTCACAACATTTTTCTTTATTGTTATATAATTTGGTCACTGCACTTACCGAATTATAAACAATACATTTGATTTATTATCTAAGAAGGATGTTTTATTATTATAACTTTTATTGTATGCAAATATGGAATGATAAGGATATCACAAATTACTAGTGACTTAAAATATAACGGAAAACTTTTGATGGTAAAAACATGCGTGGAGAATTATCGTGAAACAACAGACACAAACAGTAACATATTATACTTAGAAAAACGGGGTGACTATGAAAATTTTGAGGTTAACCTATATCCGTCTCTACTGTTTAACTAACTGTTATCTCCTTAAAATTCGATAGTAAAAGCGGTGCTATGATATAAACCAACAAACAATATAATCTACTGTAAGTGTAATACAAGTAAAAAGAATTTAATTTACAACTACTTCGGAGAAATTGACAAACTACAAACTTGCTTGATCCTTAAAATTATAACACGAAAGGAAGATGTATTTTTTTTAATAAGTATTAATGACTAATAATTATTAGAGATAGTTTTGAGGGCGAACTATCGATTTGTTCAATGATTAGGGCTAATGAGCGTGTAATTCTGCATAATAGATAATTCAATTCTCAGCAATGTAAATAATGGCTTGCGTTATTAATTGTTCCATTGACAATTCGGTTGAGTTGAAATTAAATTTTTATAATTTAGTAACCTAGAATTGAATTTTAGGCATTAGAAGTAAAAAACTTCATACCTTTCTAATAATCAAGAATTCAACGTTAAACTTATACAGATAAGCAAGTTCGTAGATGAATTTATTCTATTATCAAAAGTTAATTACTTTCACCGAAGAATAACAGTAGAAACAGATTTGTGAGATGGTTTTTCTAAGAAAAACAATTTCCTGGAAGGAAAACTTTGAAATTTTCTGAAAAAGCTTTAATATCTTACCGCCAAGTAAAAATTAGACAAATAAAACCAAAGTGTAATAATTAAATGATAAATTTTGAATAGCGATGGTGAAGTCGTAGAACCAAGAATTTAAAATATATTCAGCTTAACTACAATCTGATTAATTAATTGGAAAAAATTAAGGTATCAATACACTATTAAAGCAAAATATGAATTTAAAAAGTGCACGATAATGGATTATAAGGATACGGGAACATTCTTACGACTAATTAGTTTTCCATTAGTTATCACATTATGTATATACTAGAAATATTATATCACTAATAATAACATGAGCCTTATTGACGAAAAATGTCCCCGATCCCAGATCCTAAATGATTAAATAAATGCAATATGACTTTTGAAAGCTGCCACTAAAAAACTAAAAACATGAGCCGACTTTAATATTATCAAATATATTAAGTAAATAAAAAGAAAATTCTTAAAATTTTGGTGTAACAGTTGATATTCAGAACGCTTGCAATTAAAATTATACAACTATGTAATTTGTTCGGTTTGGCGCTTATAAACAATGTTTTTTCAGAATATTTAAAAAATTGTTATACATTTATTATTGCATTCTTAAAATTCAAATAGTATTCTTACATAACCTACAATAATAGTAAAAGTTTATGAAAAACAGCAAAAGCCAAAAACTCGTCAGACATACTCACGAAACAAAATAATATAATATAAAAAAATTTTTTTGTTGTAAATAGAAAAGCCATTGGGTTATGATAATATTTACATAAACAGGTTACACACAGTATTAACAGCCAATAAAATTGTCATAGATGTCGTGTCATTTTCAAAATTAAGCAAACTTAAATTATACTGGGCTATTAGGTGCTTGCATTTAGTACTAAACTCGATTTAATATGGCATACTGGCTTATAAAAGTATCCAGTATAATTAAGGCTTAAGTCCACTTTTAAGTGACATCGATTATGAAATATTTTATAAACTGATAAAATATTAGTATTTTTATAAAGTTAAAAATTGTGTGTTATGCCGAATTTACATTTATATTGTTCAATTTTAAAAATCAAAATCATGTTACAAAAAAAAGTATATATATAATTATTGTATTATATATTTCAGTATGCGTACAATTTCAAAATGCCTCTTATGCAATTATAATGAAGTATAAATTAAAAAATAAAAATATTGCAACTTATTTGAATAGGAATGATCAGATATGAAAGAATAATTACAATAAATAAGGAAATACAAGTATTTGTTAATAGTAAAAATTAATATGGTATTTAATGTTTAAACATCATATAAATATTAGACCAGCAAATGATAAATATTATATTATTATGGCCATTTTATAGTGATAATATTTTTTTCTACGAAACGGTAAAAATGTGTTTTAAGATTTTTGTAAAAACGTTTTTATAATCTCGGTTATTTGACAATAAAAACGATTGTTTTCGTTATGGCTCTTTTTGGAAAATAAATTAGATTTCTTCATCGCTGTCAGAATCACTATGATTGAATATAGCGCTATGAATTTCTTTAGATATATTTTTTTTACTACCGTCAGTGTATTCATCGACGTTTCCTAATCTATTGTAACTAACCGACGTTAATTCTTCATCACCACGACAGCATTTGCAGAAGCCAATCTTTCGTAAAAACCATGCCAGTAAAAAGTATACTATCACACTCACGAAAAGGAATAATATTATAAAAAAAATTAAATACAGTCTGTATAACCACGTCGCGCTTTCCAGTTGCGGCATAAGCTGTGACGGGTAACAGTAACTTTCTTTTATATTTCCGACGCCTTTCGTAGCGTTGTAAATTTCAGCGTCCACGGGACAACTTAGGCATTGATAATTATACGGCCCTGAACATGTTAAACAAGAATAATGACACTCCATGCAAATTTTTGGAGGCTGCGGAAGCATCACGTTACGAGACACAATAGGAATATTACTGAACAAATCTGAAATATTTCGTTTTGTTAATGACTTAAAATAAGAATACGATTTCGTAGTTCTTTTTCTGCGCAGAGAAGAAGAGACGGATACATCGACGGCTCCAGGTATCTTGACTATTTCCTTCGGTTTGGGGATTCTAGGTTGAGAGGAGAACGTATGTGTGGCGAACGTTTTCTGGGGGCAGGTGGCGTAGCACTGACCGGTGAAGAGGAAGAAATCCTGGTGACATTCTGTTAAAATAATACAAAAACATGTAATTTCAAGTTTATGTAATTTGTCAACATTAAAAAAAATACAAAAACAAAGTATTAATATAAACCAAATTAATATAATATGCCTAAAAAACAATATTTTATTAAATATATTCAATAATAAAGCAAAAAATTATATCGAAGAAATGAGTTTAATATAAAATAAAACAAATCTATCCATATGTCATAAGCATATTTACAGGCAATTAATATCTACTTATAAAATACATATCAGATACTAAAATATATATTTATAGCAAAGATAAATAAAAAGTCATGCATAGAATACAGATAATGGATAAATAAGTCATATCAGTGTTAGTTTTTTAATATTCATTTTACATAACGGGTTAAGGCATTGTTATATAAAATTAATTCATCTCTATTTATTGATATAAATTTTAAAGATACACTTTCGGAATTTGGGCAGTAACAATTAAATAATGTCTATGATAATCTATGGTAGAAAATTTTGTATAGGTAGACGATTGGGGTATTGAATGCATTTATTTTCACTGTAAACAGAAATCTAATATTGTTAAGTTTTTTTTTTCTGAAAAAGACAAACCTGAGAATAATGACCATAATAAATTAACGCCCAAATCGCAAACGGCAAGATTTTTTCGTTTCGTTCGAACCAAATACTGTATGGTTTTATATAAATATATGATAGAATATTGTCAGAGTTAGTAAAAAGGGTAAAATTCAAGAAAGCATTCATATTCACCAAATGAAGAGAAAACATTGATTTAAACATAAAAGCACAAGAAAAAAATAAAAAAAAAAACAGAAATAGAAGAAAAGCCATCTAAAACAAACATTTTAAGGAGTGGAGGTTGATCGTAACACTCACCCTCCATTTCCAGATGGTAAATAATCAAATCCCTCCATCTCCTATTTTGTCATACAATTCTCGCCGTAGGCATCGAATCTATTTATTTTTAAATCCATTGATTTGCGGCATTAAGCCTTCACAATTATAACATTTTTTATTTGGTCTCTTATTATTTTGTTCGTTGTAAGGAGCTGAGTCTAGCAGAGGTAACCGCCACCTGTTAAATGAATTAAAACAACAGAGACAGACAACAAAGAACAAAAAGCAGATGAAAGGTAACCTACACTAAACAATTAAATTACTTTCAATTTCTACATAATCTGCACTACATTTTTTTGAATACGTACATTATTTAAATAGCAAGGGTATTCTCTTTCA
The DNA here is from genome assembly GCA_022683975.1 of Rhyacophila evoluta. Taxonomy (NCBI): domain Eukaryota; kingdom Metazoa; phylum Arthropoda; class Insecta; order Trichoptera; family Rhyacophilidae; genus Rhyacophila; species Rhyacophila evoluta. The sequence continues at coordinate 54,101 of JAGVSQ010000037.1, forward strand.
GTATGTTCAATCCGTATATATACTAATTATGTGCGGAATATATTTGTTGATTTATTATATATTATGGGTAGGGTGTAAATTAGGTGTAAATATAAATATGAAAAGGAGATGTCTCATAATAAGCACGATTCATTGACACTCACATTTTTTTTAATCAGACACCATCACTCAATAGTGTTAATAATGAAGATTAAGTAATTATAACAATAAATAAATATTGCTATCCAATAGTGTGTTACAAACGACGAATCATATTGTAGTATAAAATCGAATGCTGGTGTATAATATTAAATTACTTCACATATCATTTATGTTATGTACTGGTGTTTGATGGCGAGTGATTAGACTTAAAAAATGAATAATCAACGTGCGATTTATAATAAAAAAGAGTACAGAGTTTTGGACACCGTAGAAAACAGTGATTGATATTGCAGTATCATTTTTCCAGTAATAACTGAAGAATACACAACAGCGTTACATATACTGCCATGAATTGCATGTCCGATAATTGTTATAGAAGAGGAATGGATGATAATGCAAACAAACGGATTAGGCCAACGCTATGACAGTAGAGCGTCGGCAGCAGATCATCTGCTTAGAGATGCAAAATAGTTATAAATAGATGAGTGAGCAAGCACGACAATACGTTGTCATCACAACAACTTGCACATTCACCTATTTATGGCTATTTTGCAACTCTGCTGCCGACTCTCTACTGCCGTCGCTCTAATCCCGTGGGAACTATCGTAGCTCAAGCCTTAGACATCGCAACGAATCTTGATATACATATACATTTTGAGGAAACATATCATATAAATTATAACGTAAAGGTATCACGATGCGTTTTGACAATATTTAAATTGAAACATTTCATCTATAGGGCAAAGTCCCAAGCTCATTCAATAAATAGACCAATATTGAATATTTCCATGTTGATTTTTTTATTATGATTTTATTAGATAGGTTTGAATTTGAATTTGTTAGGTCATCAATCGAAGCGATGCTGTTTTAGATTCGTGTTAATTTTATACGTATTAATAATTTTACTGGTATTTCATATGCATTACTTATAAAAATATGTCAAATACGTTGTGATTCTGTTATTGACTTCTTAACCAATCAGTGTTAATAGTATCATTATGGAGATTATCAGTGGGAAAATTCAATAAAGTGCATTTTTGTACGTAAATTGTAATGGAGAGTAGTTTACTTAATCATGCATGCAGAGTGAGACAAAAAATAATTATAAACAAACATATAACATTCACAAAACACCGAACGCATAGATTTAAGTATGATTATTTATTAGAGGGCGTACACAGTAAGTAAACATGATATAATAAATGTATTCTACGGGTTAAGCATGCGAGTTTTGATAATATGCCCATACTTTAGGAATTTAGATTCAACCAATTTCAAAAAAATCAGGATAAGATTTACATATCAGAAACAAAAAAAAGAAATATTCTTCTACATATTGATGAAATATAATATAATTAATATGTTTTCGGTGCAACTAAAGATGTTTTTAAAATGAACATGTGTATACTAGTAACTAGTGTTTATGTGAGCTTTAGAGTGATTGATTATATTATAATAAATAATGAATTATTATAATATTATTACGTCTTCCCGGTAGTCAAGAGATCATGTAGAGCTAAATGCCCAATGAATTGAGTAATTGATTGACAACCGATTACCGTGAAAAATAATCTGTCAAAACATATCTGCAGATTACGGATATCCATATACAATATATCTGGATTGGAAATTTTCACACTGTGTACTTGGTGCTCCACTTTCAGAGCGGACACAGTAAAAAAAATATTTTATAATGCTTGTCGTGAATGTTAATTTCAGTCTGAATATGAGTATTACAAACGTATGGTGTATTTAAAATCAAAGTACATCTGTCAGCATCTGCCTACAAGAATATAAATGCATCAGAAATAAAAATCATCAGTATTTTTAAATAGTAAAGAGCATAAAACAACGTACGTTACCTTTTTAAAGAAGTAATTAATTAATGTCTGGTTTATTTTAAGCTAAATATATTAAATATAAAGCACATTTCTAGGGAAACTACAGCAAACTTTAGTAATATAATTACAATACTAATTTTTCATAATAATAAAATATTTTTTTAGTAAATTTTAAATATAGAATATCAGGAACTAAATTTCGATAGAAGTATATTTAAAATATCAACTTTGTGTGCATACCCCTTTATAGAAAAGGATATAAAAGTGTCTGAAAACGAAACAAGTAAAAACACATTGAATATGGATTGGATAAAGGATATGTTGAGGAATAAAATCAGAATTAAAATAATTGGAAGAAAAAAAAATCACTAATCTACGGAATTTTAATAAAACAATATTATTGATTTATGTATTAAAACATCTCACAATTTATTGTATTATTTAAGTCTTTCGTACGTAATAATATATCTTATATTACATTTAAAGATACAGTTGGATTTGTTTCACTTGGAAACAAACTCGATTACTTCAAATAATATTAAGTATTCATAGGAGGAAGGATATTTTCATGACATAGATATTTTTTTGATTATATCTTATTAAAAGTAGGATGAAGACATTTCATTCAAAATAATAAAAGTGAATACAAATAAGTATGTTTATTACTTGAATGATATAAATTATAAGACATCGATGCTTTTATAGTCATTTTTAAGCATGTATTTTATTTTCAAGTAACACCAAATACTTATTGACATTCTTTCAGAAAAACAACAACATAAACACTGGTATAATAAAACATAAAAATTTTATAATAACATGAATTATCATGGCATTATAACAGTAAAATTAAAACCATTCAACAATATTGTGCATAGTCATTTAAATGTGTATACATTGTCTGTTGACCTTGTTATAAATTGCACTAAAATGATAAATGAAAGAATGGTGTAATAATCAACTTTCAAATAAATCATTTAATTATAATTACCAATACCAATGATACAAAACGCTTTAATAACAAATAATTAATTTCGGGATCAGAATTGTTTTATATTTTAAAAATTTATGTTGAATTAATGAAATGATTTCTAAAATATTATAAATAAAAGAACAACGATTTTTTGTGGTAATATGCAATCATATTTAAATTGGGTATATTGAATCGAAAGACATTTTAAATCAAAATACAATTCGAAAGCATGTCAATACAATTCAATAACTTTTTGTATGTTAAATTTTAAATAATTATTTTCATTGAAAAGTTGTGCGACAAAAAAATTAAGATTTTGTTTTTAATCAATTACAAAATTTTGAGATTAGCATGGAAAATTTAATAATTAATTTAATAATAGCAAAACTTTTATGTGAGTTTTCTCAATATATTTCTTATTAATAAGTGAAAGCAAACATTATTAATATTCAACTGAAAAAGCTCAAACAACTTGGCATCAACTGACATCGGCGTTACATAAATTATTGTTCTAAATACGAATAGTTGTGAATTTAAGTTTACAAAGTTTCCGGCAATTGTTCCTGAGCTTATTACTATCGCTGAATTTTCCATGGGCGTAGAAGCGACAGTAACCCAGCGAGGCGAAGTATATTATTTTAGGAGAAAACTAAAAAGTTTTCATCACTAGTTGTTTAGTTTAATACGAATTCACATTGTAGTAGAGACAAACATGTGTACGATTCAGAGTGATGAATTTATAATATTAAGTGAAGCTTTCTTCTTACATTCTACTACATAAGGTATTTATTCGTCGTTACACAAATATTAAGTTCCCAGTAGTGAAAAATTACTTTGTACAGTTGAGCATCCACACCCATTTTAATTAGACATTATCTAAGCTTAAATATTCATTTATTTACAACGTTATATACTAGCAATATTATATTTTGATTAATATCACAAATTATAAAATAAAACATCGAGAGATTTTCCGATTGTAATAATCCGAATTCGTTTTGTAAGAAAATTTAGAGAATTCTTAATTAACATCTAAGCACATAAGAAAGTTTTTGAAGTGTAAAAATATTCGCTGTTCGTCATTTTAAATAGCCGTTGTATAAACATAAAATCATTACACATCAATAAATATTAAGCAAGAAAAGAAGCCGAGATAAGTTATACATTTATTGATATTTAACAAGGAAAAAAAATATGAGGAACAAATACGTTTAAATATAAAATTTTATATAATAGCCAATGAAACGCTTTTTTTAATAAACTCGTTAGATTGTTTTTTCTTTTATACTTGTAGATTATATGTTATTCATTAAACATTTGTATTATGGTTGATTTTATGATATCCTCGTATTTCTGCATTTTAATAAGCATTGATTATATGTTAATCTTAATGCTGCTACAATATTTGAACCCACGTTCCTCGATGATCAGCAACTTACTTGCCATCAACACAATGTCAATCATTTGCGTATTTGAAAAAAAAAATAAACCTCAAAAGTTACTATTAGTAAATAAACATTCATTACTTTATATCTAATCATTAATATCATGTTTATTTTATTATTGATACCGTCTGAGAATTTATAAAAACTCTGGATCAGATACGTAAATACTACACATCATAAGAAAATGTTCCAATTTATATTTAACATTATAATTGTAACGGATGTGTTGTTAGGAATAATAAAAAAACGATAAAAACCAACCCCAAAGCTTTTTTGGCTGCAAGGTGAAAGTTTAATATTGAAAATGGCTCGTTTTTTATTTAAATGACAAACAACGAAAATACACTACATTAACATACAATTTAATCAGTTTTATTTTCCAACTACACAGAAACAAAAAAAAAAAAAAACAATTCACATTGAAAAATATGTACACACAATGATCATTAACTGTAAAAGATATGTATTGAAATTTTACTTAAGTGTACACTTTCATATAAATATAATATATATTATGCAACAACATAAATTGTAACAATCACAAACAATTAGTATTAATTATCAATATAATATAATGAGAAACTAGGACCTTGTATAGGGAAGGTAGGCATTTTTATCTAATTTATATGTTTACCTTTATTGTGCAATTCAATTAATAAAAAATGAATAACGTGTATTCATTATTTATAGAGCATTTTGAAACCATGGAGATTTTTATGTGAGATTCAATGGTTAATATACAAAATGATGATTCCTTCGCTATAATTAATTAAATATATTTGATTAGTAGGCATTATTTTATAAACAATTCATTTAAGTAAACACAATAAGTTTACGCCGCACTTCATATAACATAGAAATAAATGTGGCTTTTATGATTATTGGAATTATATGATTTAAATAATTGTTATAATTTGATTGAAATGAAATTTTACAATTTTAACCCTTTCCATGGTAGCTTTATAGATATATATTTCCAATCCTTTGTCAAGCAACGGACGTATAATTTATTAATATGCGTCTCGGTCGCCTTCTTACTGACGATATTCAAAATATCCCTCAACATGTTGAGATTATATTATTTTGGAAATAGGAACAATGATTCAAGTTGAGTTGATTTTAGCTCCGGTTAAATTGTCAAGAGTTAAACGTTTGTTAGGCAATTGTGTAAATCATTTAACTATAACCAACGTATCTAAACCCTTATAGTCTCAACAAAATAAAGACCGTATGCATTTATACATTGAAATTTAACGCGTCAATTGGTGACGCTTTGGCGCCATATTTAGCATGGTTCTGCTTATTTGCATACTGTTAAATTTTTACATTCATTCCAGATAAGTTATACAATTAATATTTAATTCAAAATTTGGGGATACAAGTATTCTCAAGAAGGAAAGGTTAAGTCGTAAGGTATATTATCTTTACAATACACAGCTTACAGGAGATTTCTCTAACGGTTACATTTGTAAGCCCGATTTTATTAATTTTTGTCGGATTTGGTGACTATTGGGAATCAAATATGTAATTGAGTGTAATAGGACAAAGAAAACGAATTCAAGGTCTATATTCTAGAGTGTTTCCATATTTTCAGTGAAATGGAAGAGTTTCTCGGGTTGTGTCCAGCTATTTAGTTCCAATTTCATAGTTGTTTTACAATTTGAGATATCTATGAGATATATATGAGCTATAGCAAATGAAAAATTCTGCTCTCAACAACGTTCGACATTAGTGAAATTTAGTCACAATACGAATCAGTAGAAATACAAGCAAAGTAAAGTGTCGGGATATTACTTTTCGGATACATCTGGGAGAACACAGTACACCTAGATACACCCTGTGGTGATTTGTACGATTTTATGACAAGTGGTGGAAGAAAAAGATTTGAACTATAGACAAATACACGAAGTTAAGCAATTCCTAACACTTAGTATTATACTCGTGTTTCATAATTCTGGACCGTGAATTCGTTTGCTTTTTAGTGTGATGCCACGGAAATAATTAATATCGGGTGTGATTAAATTTAAGTATTCACTTTTACTTGCATTTTGTATTAGCAAATACTTATTTTTAACCATTTCTACGTTAATTTTACGTGACAATATCTAATAATTAATATCATTTGTGCGAAATCAAGTAGGTACACCTAGGTGAAAATTTGGCATATATTTTAGTTTCCCATTCATATATCTCCAATATACTCGTATATCGCTAAATATTGCCTCTATATGGGCAATACAATTGGCACTGTACAAGATGAACACAAATCTTTCCATTATAACATAGGAAGCATCGGTATTAAGTAAAGATAGAGCCATGTGAATACAAATAAATATTTGTCTTAACGTATATTTTAAATATAAAATACTTATGAAGCTTTGATTAATTCATAAACATTTATGATTAAAATATACGTAAATTAAATATCTATTTAAGTCACTTAGCACATTATGCATTTATACAATTAGCTAGTATAACTTTAACTATTAATTATAAAAGCATCTTTGGACAAAATACGGATGTAAATATCACAAACAATGGGTATATAAAATTAAGTGTGCAAATGATAAACTGTGTCTTATCTTATATGATAAAAAGGTAATAGTCTATGGTACACAAATCAGTAACATAACAATCAATTTAAAAAAATCGTTTGTATGTCATATGAAATTATCTGTCATTCAATAAAACTGCCGTCTCATTAAGGAAAGGCATATAAAACATTAATTTTGAGAATTAAATAAATAACGATCATACGTAGATTGAAAATTTTGTGAATAATTATATACTTAGTAAGAAATAACTCTAATAATTTATATAAAATCGCTTTGTAGAAATTATCGCATTTGCTGGGGGCTGTAAGACAGTAACCTTATATCTTACATATTTATTTATGTCATATCAGCATTTCTAATCTTTCTAATCAGATATTTTTTTTTGTTTACATTTTTCATAGCGATATTGAATTTATTATAATTTATCGGTAAGCAACAAAAATGTCGAGTGAATCTTACAAAGATTTATTAGATATCTTTTTATTTTAAAAATATTGATTACTTCATATCCGAATATTCAGTATATATTATAATATATACACAGCTGTTGGGACTGAACCCATGAAATTAATCACAGACTGCTTGGGTCGCTTTAAATTTACACTCAAAGATACACCACGATGATCTTTATTTAGCAATAATCAGTTTCAATTTTAACAGAAATAAATAAACATAATATTTCAGTTGACTGAAAGTAAAAAAAAATGTTTAATTGTTTTATATGCCATCTTAATAAAACTTTTATCATAATTAAATAAAAATTAAAATAAAACATTGATACTTATCTAATGTTTGGTGAATATGATAACTGGTACAATCACAATAAAATATTTCAATATATATATTTATATATATATAGCATTTTAAATAATAAGACATTTCAGAAAAAAATAATATCATTTGAATATTTTACTTAATATTTGAAAACGTAAAAAACTATGAGGGACATAATGAGTGCATTATGCTGCAAGAAATATAATTTTTAAAAAGTAATAATCACAATTTAAAGGGAATAAATATTTATTAATATACATTCTACCAAGAAACGCAAATCACAAATAATTTTTGAATCTAGTTATATAAATTGAAAAATCACCGAAATTGTTGATTGTCTAACTAAAAGTATAAAACATACCTCAATCACGTCCAATTACATTATTATCCCTACGTTAAAAAAATATTTAAACTCATATATACGATTTGCCAACGCGATAAAAAACATTACGTGAACGAGTCACGTGAAAAGTTTCGTCAACGTTACATAATTGACGAACGTTTTGAATTTTGGCGACACTAAAATCAGAAAGGCCCAAAAGTGGGTAAATTGACGAAGCATATTGCAGACTACCCACAATAATTAAAAATATTGCGAAATCAAAATGAGAATTAATATATGAGTCGCAATATAAAATATTGCTCGTTTTATTTGAGGTGTTTTGAGAAACATCGTTAAATATATCGTTACTTGCAATGTCTAATCGTAAATTATTTTCGATACACAGCATACGAAAAATAAAAATATCAGCGTTCGTGCTGATGATTAAGTAGTCATGGTACTTCATAATAAGAGCTTTCGATGTTTTATCATCGCCAACACCGAAGAAACATACATTATTACGAAGCACATTAAGCTTTTTAATCTCATCGATTACAGTAAAAAATGTATTCTCCAAATCCATTGTGCTGAATTTTTTAGTGTAATTATTGTCTACTGCTAACTTGTGATTGTCAATAATCGCGTGCGATGACGAATTGTTATTCTGTGTTGCCTGTCGTTGTCTTGAATATTCTTCTTTCTTTGGTTTTCTCCTGGCTGTTTTCTCACGGCGAGTGGTGTTTTCGCAAGGGTTATTCAACGTATAGAATAAGGCAAGTAGAATTAAACACAAACCTAGGCAGTGCGGGGGCTGCGACGATATGAAACTAAGGCAACCTGATGCGCTCGCATCTTCGGCGGAGTTCACAGGGGTCTCTGGCATCAGTTCTACCCTTCCATCATCACGAACCTGGTGTATAATTTTGATTATCGGTTATTAAAGCATGTACATAATATCCACAATATAACACAATGTTTTGCCATCATTGTTAGATAAAGATTCATATACACGTGACCCTCGTAAAACACGGTCATAAGGTTACACGAAAACATTATATGAGGTTCGACGTTCTTAGAAAACTATTTTATGCATTCTAAAAACGTATAGAAATCCAATTATACATGCTTATTTTTTATATTAGCTATTTATTCAAAAAATCAAAATAGCATCAATCATTCCTCATCACTAGATCTATATTCTGTGCAATATTTTTTGGAATTGAAATTCCAGATTTGATATTTATATTATTGTCTAGAATCAATAGAACTTTAAGACCGACTTTTTTTCCTCTCGTAAAAATATTTTTAAAACCAATCTTAACATATAGCGAATGTCGAATATGAGGAAGTTAATATTTTTGTAATGGGTAGTGTAGAGGAAGTTACTCTTATACGTAATATTTGTAATTGGTGTTTTTGACAGTTTTTGCTAAAATTCATCGACCGTGTAAAATCAAAACGTATTATATAAGTAACGTGTTATACGAGGGGCGAATGCATATTGATATTTGATAGCCTCTTCTTCGTTATAATTATCATTAACATTGTCACCACTGCATCACTATAATTGCTATACTAATCACGTAGTGCAGTGATCTAAAATCATGATAATAATACATTATAATTATAGAACTAGGCAATATATTGAAAATATAAAATAGCGAAAATGAACGCTCATGTTTCTAATAGTGCTCTATAAAAAGCATTACCGAGGAGGTATGTATTATAAATGTATTCGGATAAATAACAAAACCATTATACAACGTTGGAATGGTACCTTGCAAACTTGCATAAATATTTAACCACAATATTAACACAGTACAATTTATATACAACACAGAATAGGTTAGGTATTGTTGATGAGGAAATTGTTTCACAGAGAATATTATATATGAATTATTTCCGGATGGATAATTATGTTTAAAACTGCAAGAAAATACTACCGATAAAGCTCTTATTTCTCACAAAAGAGAAACACATTACCGATATAAATAGATGCGATGATAAATTATCGTGTATTCATTATAAGATAAAAAACATTCTACTCATAGATTACTTTGTCAGAAATAAAATACGATAACATCCATCAAGAAATCAGATCCCCGAGCTTTTATCTAAAGGAGGCTACACACGTTCAAGTTTGCATGCACGATCATTTATGACCATTATTTTTGGTCCTGAAAACGGAACATCTACTAATTTTAGGTAATCTTACGTGTATTCAATGTAAACTATAATACTGGCCATCTACCGATATAAAATGTTATGATATATAAACCATTCTTTAATACGAGATTCCTCCATTATAAATGCTTTATTATTAATTAATAAGTTTGAATTGACGAAAAAGTGCACTGTGAGTTTTGAAAGTTAACTTTAAACTTTTAACGTCAAAACTGGTAAACTTCCATATGTGAGATCACTGTTTACCTATTAATTAGGTTAAACCCAATAGATTAATGATAATTTTTTTTTTTTTGCTAGTTAATTCCATTATATTAGGGATTTACTATCACTAATG